>JAFVLL020001938.1:0-53847 GCA_021397915.2 Tor tambroides
TAGTTGTGAATCACAGGAGTTTTATATATGAGATGAGGACATGACTGCATGACTGGCTTATTGTTTGTTCTAGTTTTTCCATGAAATGCCTGCACATAGATCCTTGCCTCTGCCTGTTTTCCCCAGCTTCTCTACAACGTTACAGTTTTTGACTGGCATGTCTCTTTTACTAGTGCGTCTTTGAGCTTATATTTAGTATAAGTAAAATACTTAAGTACTGTTAAAATCAGATACTCTAAGCATTTTACTCAAGTTGTTTTGGAATTGGTGACTTGTAACTTGTAGTGGAGTAATTTTCAGTGTAAGGTATCTGTACTTTTACTCAAGTATGGTTTTCAGGTACTCTTCACACCTCTGCTTTAAATCTACATATTCTACAGATTATGAAATATAATGACATTATATTGTTATACATAATTTGTGTGTGCTGTGATCCAGAAATCCGCTTTCCACAGAGCTCAGACTCTGGATTTTAAGAACGGTTACGCTCTGCCCCGGCGGCCCGCGGTCGGTACCGGACAGGATCCGCTGCTGTCGGTGAACATCAGTCACAGCGAGAGGAACCGGCTGATCAGAGACATCCCGAACCTCACCTACGGCACCGACACACACCGACCCCCGCCGCTCGACTTCATACCGGCACACGCTGCTTACGACAAGAAGGTGAAGACTAGCTATCTGTCTGTCTGTCTGTCTGTCTGTCTATCCATTTTATGTCTTTTGCTGTCTTTCCTTCTATCTGCCTGTTTATCCATCAGTCTATCATTCTGTCTATCATTTTATCTGTCTCTAATTATCTATATATCTACTGAACTAGTATTTTGTCGATCCTTTTATCTGTCTGTCTATCCATCAATCTATCATTCTGTCTTTTATTCTATCTATATCTATTGTTCTCTCTCTCTCTCTGTCTCTCTCTCTCTCTCTCTCTATCTCATTGAATCAGAACCAGTGTCTCATCTTTACCCTTTGACCTTCAGGTGCTGCGTTTCTACGGTTACTTCCGGCAGGAAGTGTTGCACTCCCCGGATGAGCACTTCCGCATTCGTCCGGTGGTGATCTATTATCACCTGGAGGACGACAGCATGTGTGTGACAGAGCCACCGGTGGAAAACTCTGGAATTCCACAGGGAAAGCTGATCAAACGTCAGAGGCTGACCAAAAACCAGCACGGAGATCTGTACCACTGGAAAGACCTCAACGTCGGGATGGACATGAGTTTGTTTGGAACGCTCTACAGGATAACATACTGCGATGCCTTCACACAGGTACACACTCTTACTGTACTAGACTGCTGCTTCTGATGAGTTTGGTTTGACTGAGTGTGTGTGTGTGTGTGTGTGTGTGTGCAGGACTTCATGGAGAGTCAGGGAATAGTATTAAATGAGTCCGAATCCATTCCCAGTGATCCGTACACCATCTGCCGCGCTCAAGCAAAACAAACCCATGTCATACCCTACGACCACAACCATCAGCTGGAGCGCTTCCTTGCACTGGATCGACAGGTGCACACACACACAGAACTCTGTATAGCTATCTTTGTGAGGACATTCATTGACACGATGGAATCTCTAGCTCCTTACCCTAACTCTAACCCATCACTACTAAGTGCCTCACCCAAACCCTTACTCTAAACCTACCCTTTATCCAATTATAACCTGACCCCAAAAACAAAGTCTTGACCCTCAAACAGGCCTTTAAAGGGCTCTCAGAAAGTTAGGACCGGCCAAAATGTCCTCACTTTACAAATCTGTCCTCACTCTGATGGTCTAAAACTCAAACCAACCCTCACAAAGATAGCTGTACAAGTGTGTACACACACACACACACGCACACACACACATAAACACTCAAATGAATTACACACAAATGAATACATTCTTTCTCACTCAACATTTCTCTGCTGTCTGCAGGTGCTGCGTTTCTATGCGCTCTGGGACGACACAGACTCTCTCTATGGGGAAAAAAGGCCTGTAACGCTGCATTACTATCTGGTGGATGATTCTGTTGACATCTGCGAACATCACGAGGCCAACAGCGGCCGGGATCCGTTCCCAGTGCTGCTCCACAGACAGAAGGTTCCCAAACACATCAAATCAACCTGCGGTGAGACCAGAAACACACAGATTTCAACACAGAGACAAACCTGCTTCAGTTTTGTTGCTTTCTATGTTTATAGATGCTTGGACAAACTAAATCAGGGCCAAACCCTTAGACATTAAATATTTACTTAATAATAGTTCATATTTCAGTCATTTGACGGCACATTAGCATATTCACAGTTCTCTGATTTAGTTAATGGTCAAATGACATGCAGGTAAACAGATACATTTTTTATATATCTTCTTTTTTTTTTCAATAAATATTTTATTTTGATGTTTTTTATTTTAAAATTATTTATATAGAGAGCTTTGCAACTTGGCCAAAAAATATATTGCAATTATTTAAAAATATTTGATAAAATAATATTATTTTACAGTACAAGTTACCAATATTTATGACTTAATTCAACAACAGACTATATTTATTTAATTAAATCTGAGCCTTTGTTTAGATAATGGCACTAAGCTATATCACGATTTTATTTTGACTAATTTTGCAGCCATAGATAAATAAATATATAAAAATAAAAATGAATGAAATAATATAAAATACAGTTAAAAATAAAGGAACAATAATTATTTTTAGTTTATTTAATGTGTGTTTTTCTTTTGCATTTTATCTGATGTTTGATGTTACTGTTGTTTGAAAAAGCAAAATGAAATAAAAAAAACATAAAGGAACAAAATAATAAATAAAGGAGGAAAAAGTAGTACAAAAATAAATTCAGGATTAATTGTATTTGTTTTAGCGAGTCATTCATTCCTTTACTTACATTCCTATTATTATATTTATTTATTTATTTATTTGTAATATTTGCTGATTTGGTGCCCCATAGACTACATATACATTTAATTTGAGCATAATCAAAGGACATAATCAATATATTAACCCAGAAGCCTTAAACTTCTCTCTGTTTCCTGACTCAGAGCCGTTCCCCACCTGTGTTCTGGAAGTCTCTCCACAAGACGTGAAGGAGTATTTCTCTCCTGAAGACTTCAGGATCGGAGAGGAGGTCACGCTGATGGGGAGGCGCTTCCTGCTGTATGACTGTGACGACTTCACCCGGAAATACTATGAACAGAATCACCCTGACATCTTGCTCAAACCATTTACCGTAGACACCAGAACACAACAAGACATCAAGAGGGTCAGAGACTTACTGTTAACTGGGAGAGTATCACATCTCATCTTAGTTAAAAATGAATGTTATTTACAGTAGTATGCAAATGCTACATCATTTTAAGTGATCTATCTGCCACCTTCCCACAAATAGGGTACACTTATGTTCTCTGGAATTTTTTTTTTAAATTCTTACCCAGTAATCACAAATATTATATTATAATACATTATTATTGTTATGAATTTTAGTAATGTTTTAGTTAATTTCTAGAAAATAACAAAACATTACTAACAGGGGTGGAAAAAATTGCAAGCCTTATAAAATAAATGTTACATTTTAATACCTAATTACCTATCTTTTAATACCTTTTAATGTAATAACAATTATTATTATTATAGTTAATTTCTAGAAAATAACAATGTTCCAAATTTTACTGGCAGGGTTGGGGGAAAAAATTGCAAGCTTTATATAAAATAAATGTTACATTTTTAATACATTTTTAATGTTAAAAACTAATTTTATTATTACATTTTTAAGTTAATTTCTAGAAAATTCCAAATGTTACTAATAGGGTTGGGTTGATGGCAAGCCTTATATGAAATAAATGTTACATTATTAATACAATGTTTAAATGTTAAAAACAAATGTTATCATTTAATCTTTTTTTAATGTTATTTTCTGGAAAATAACAAATATTACTAATGGGGTTAGAAAAAATTGCAATACTTATATAAAATAAATATTACTTTTTTAAAAATAGATTCTTTAATGCTAATAAATGTTTTTTTTTTGTTTTTTTGTTAATTTCTAGAAAATAAGAAAATGTTCCAAATGTTACTAACAGGGTTAGGGAAAATTTGCAAACCTAAAATAAATTTGAATGTTTTAAATACATTTTTAATATTAATGACAAACTTTATTATTTATTTATTTTTAAGTTAATTTATAGAACATAATTAAATGTTCCAAATCTTACTAACAGGGTTGGAAAAAATGGCAAGCCTTATATAAACTTATGTTAAATTTTAAATACATTTTTAAATGTTAATTACATTTAGTATACAACCTCCATATTTGTACCGCAGGTGATTCCTCCGTATAACGGCTTCGGCTCGCTGGAGGACTCGTTACAGAACTGTCTGTCTCTGATTCCTGAACCGCCCAAGAAAGACGTGATCAAACTGCTGGAAAACGACAACAAAGTCCTGCGTTACGTCGCACGGCTGGTGAGAGTACAGCTCATTTGGATCATTTCCTTACTGAATATTGCGCTGCAACAATGCAAGCAGGTAAACGGTGTGAATTAATTCCTGAATGGTCTGGAATACTCGATTCTGATTGGTCAGTCGCGAAACCCAGCGGGCAGTAAAAGCGCTGCATATCAGTCCGCTCTTTCACACTGAAACCGGCGCTACTTTCATGTCTTGTATCACTCCGCCGACTCGCGGCGGGCGCCATATTTATGGACTGTGGTGGAAACTACCTCAGGGAATTTAAGTATTAAAGTTAGGCATGAAATGAATATTTATCTTATTTCATGCATTTAACCAAAACCAATTCAATCAATGTGGTAAAATGCGAACTCATTTCTGCGGTTTGGCCTATATAATACATCATCCCTGCAGCGCTTTATTTTTATTTATTTATCTTTATTTAATATACAAGTTAAAAAAAAACTTTATTAAATAATAGATCATGTGTATTTGTTTATATGGTAAGTAGCTCCCACTCATGTCCAGGTTTGTTTTGCAGTGTGTCTCTACATTAGTCCTTACAACATTCTCATCTCCCACAGGATTCCCAGAATCCCCTGGATGAGGGCCGACGCTTCATTCTGGCGTACTACCTGTCAGACGACATGATCAGCGTCTTTGAAAGATCAACACGGAATTCTGGCATCATCGGAGGAAAATTCCTAGAGAAAACTCGTGTCCCAAAACCAGGAAGCTCTGTGGAAAACCCAGAATACTACGGACCTGCAGACTTCTCCATTGGAGCGACTGTGGAGGGTACTGACCAGTGACATCACATCCTGGGAATCATCACACTCTTGTTTTCTCATGCTGTACTGTTCTTTCTGCAGTGTTCGGTCATCGGTTTGTCCCGGTGGATGCTGATTGTTATGTGTTGAATTATCTGGAGTCACTGTCCCATCACATCCCTGAACACACTCTCTCTTCACTGAGACAGAAGTTTGGAGTCAGTCAAACCTCAGACCGGGAGGAACAACACGAAGGTAAAAAATGTTTGTTTGGTTGTGGTCTGTGCGACCTACAGGTCTTTATTGGCTTTGATGATTCCATGAATATGGCAAAACATATATTTTCAAATATATTTGTAAATATTTCAAAATATACAAAAAATATATTTCAAAATATATATAAAAAAAAATTCTAAAAAGTATTTTATAAATAAATAAAAAATATCCATCCATATTTACATTTAATGTAGGCTACTGTAAGATTGTAAGTGTATTTTCTTGCCCTGAAATGCATTTTGAAATATATTTTGGTATATGAAGGTTGAAAGTAAATAGTTTTGTTTCTCATTTCAAAAATATATTTCAGTGAGCTCACAACATATATTTAGCATAAATTTACAATATATTTTGGCCAGAAAAAAAATTGCAGTATGGGTTAGATCCTTTATTTGAAGTTCACAGCCTTTCGGTTGTATATCTAAGCTCCTGTGAAAAGGGGAAATAGACTATTCATGATTAAGTTTGAGTAGCTGATTTTCAGGTGAAATCTTGTTGAATGTTTCTCTTCACAGGTGAGACTGATGGTGCTGCAGTCATCCTCCAGAGCTGAAATCTGCTCTATAATGCTATCCATCATCACAAGATACCAAAAGATCATTAAATCATCGTTGAAATCCTTTTTTTTTTCTTTTTTTTCATGTTCTTGCTTTTTGGTGTTGGGATTTTCCATGTATTGTGATGATAATGTGCAATGAAGAGATGAAATGTAAAATGCACCAGTAAAATGGATGAACATTTTTGAGGCTCATTTATGTACAATTTGACTATATTTAGGAACATGTCTAAGTCCTATTTCACCACAAAATTACAAGAAAAAAAAGATCTTTTGCTAATGAACCTTGGGCTGGATTCAGCTTAAGTTAAAAGTTATAAAATCTTAGTTTGTAAGCAAGGTCCTACGTGCAAATTTAAATACCCAAAGATTTTCTTATGATTTTTTTTTTTTTTGTAAAATTACAGGTTTAGATGTCTGATTAGATAGTATCATAAAGATGCCTTGTCTAACACAACAAACTTACCTTGAATGGGAGAAATTTTTGAATGTGTGCGATATACATCAGATACCGGATTCATAAGACTTAGACGGTTTGTCACGATACGATATCAATATCGATTCTCATACCCAGCGATACGATATTTGCCGATACCTCAAAAAATTCTACGATACGATTCGATTCGATACAGGAGTATATTGATCGATATTTCAATATTATATACCTATTTTAAACAACCATCTACATTTTTATTAACTCACAAAATGCAACCAAAATTTATAACATGAACATTTATCTGAAATTTTCACATCCTGTACCTCAATTGGGACATTCACAACAAAAAAATAGGCCTATACACCTTCTTTTTTTTCTTTTTTTAATAAAGAAAATAAACAATTGGAAAACAATTCTGGCTGCTATGGGCTCAGTGATAAAATAACCAAATTACAAGCAATAGCAGAAAACAAATACAATAGAACAAAGACACAAGTTCAATAAACAGTGCTTTTCAGGTTTTTCTGCTCCGTCTAAAAGAGATTTTCAGGTATGCTACAGAAATGTAATAATCAAATGTAAAATAACTGCATAGTCTTCACAGTATAAATTAAACATTATCATTTTTGATGTTACAAAGGTTATGTAGTCAGGAGCAGCGAGCACTTGTATTTTTCTTTGACAGCCTTTGCTTTCATTTTAAGAACGAAAGCACGGATTTAATATAGGCTACTGATACACAAGCGTTTTCGTTCTCAACTGTTTACGTTAAGACATACGCCTAACCGACTGTTTACTAGGATATTCGCCAAAACACGCATTCTGATGTAATTTTGTCTGTATTTATTCATCCATGCACAAAAAAGCGGAAGCGAGCTCAATTTAGTATTTGCGCGGTGTAGACGCAGCTGTCTGTGTGCGTGCGCAGAAAACTCACACAGCGCTCTTCTGTTCCGCAAACAATCCCGAGCGTCTTTTATGCTCGCCATGTGCCTTCGGGCAGTCGAGTCCCGATACGTCAGTTTGAACGAGAACGCACGCGTTGGCGGTAATGCGTAGACGGACATTATGTGAAAATGTGGACAGTGCCAAAATAAACGTGCCTAATTGTACTATAGATATCGATATTTTACGCGTGGCATCGATGAATCGTTACACCCCTATAGACTAGTGTTACAAGTTAGTCATCTAGAAGAATGTGAATTTTTAAAAACACAAGATTTTTCTTGAGTATTTTTTAAAATAAAGAAAATATTTTTACAAATTCTAAAATAATAATGGCAGTTCAAAAGAAATTATCCTAAAATATTTTGTGAATCCACCCCTTTATTTTCAGTATCAATAGTATTTTTGGCAATAGTGATCTATTCCATGTTAAATCAATTTCAGTTAAATGCACTGAATATAATTTTCTATTTTTAATAAGTTGTCCATGCATGATTTCATTGATAATTATTTGGATTACTGATGAGAATTAGATTTTTTTTTTTTTTTGCATTACAGAAATTAATCTTATTAAAAAAATTAATGAGTTTTTTTGGCACTGAAAATTAAGCTCATTACCCAAATGCAAAAAGTCAGTTGTAAATCAGAGTTTTAAACACACATTGTTTTTTTCCCAGATTATGCTGGTTTTAGTTACATAAGGAAAAAATGTTCCAAATGTTCTTTTTTTTCCATGCAAAATGAAACTTTTTTTTTTTTTTGTTATAAACATGACAAGGACATATAGTATTTTCATTAGACTCCCATCCATTATCAGTTTATGATGAAATAAATGTTGAAATGTTTCTGCAAAGACAGAAAACTCAAAACAAATTAACTATTCAAAAAGATTCAATATTTATAAAGCATCATATACAATCAAATATCAAACTGCATAAACGTACAAAGCAAGACTGAGTGTTTGCTGTGTGTTCAGGGTCATTTCACTACTACAACACTTGTTCCTACCTCAAACATGATTTAATTGTTTCTTTGCCATTTTTTTATTTTTTTTGATTGTCATGTAAAGCTTCTGTTCATTACCATCCCAGAATGTGTGAAGTCTCACAATAACACCTCAGATTCGAATCATCTCAATATGTTAAGTGTCATTCCTAGGCCACCTCAGTCGCCACTTTTGTACCTCAAGACATGCAGATACAAAAAACAAACTAACCTCAAAACAGCGCTTTAATAAAGAAAGACTGAGTGAAGTTTAGAAACATATGCAGAAGAAATAACATGAATACTGAAACTGGAAAGAGAAGTTTAGTACGTTGACCAGAGCCCGTTGAGGGTGCCGTCGTCACTTCCTCTGAGAAACGCCACATGCGCTTCTCTTGATGTGGAAACAGGAAGCAGCAGGCAGATGAACTGTTTCCTGTTCCTGTGCCCTCGATGTGTGGAGGCCATGCGCTGGAATGGGGCTGAAGTTTACGGCGCTTTGATCTTCTTGAGACGAGGAGATGTGCCGTTCTCTGCTTTAATCAGTCCATTCTCGTGGTGACCAACTGAAGAAAACACAAACAGCTCGTGATAAGAGAAGAAAAATGCATCACTAAATACCAAACAATGTGTAACCGAAGACATCAGACCTACAAACCAGTGTTTGTCATTCTTGAGTGTCACATTTTGGCTTTCACACACACAATAAAAGAATATTATTGCCTAGAGGGCAGGGAAAGTTCACCTAAAAAAAAAGTATTATTTACAAAAGCTGTATGGTTTTTTTGGGGGGGGGGGGGGGGGGGGGTTTAAGTAGACAATTCCAAGCTATTCACAATAGCTTTGTGTGAGGAAAACAACAAAATGTCATGAATGTGCATGCAGCTTTGAAACAAAAAAAATTAAAATAATTGGATTTTGTTATGGTAAGGACTTTTGTGTTGGGGTCAAATTGACTTTCATTATCTAGTTGAGTTTTACAATCCAAAAAAAAAAAAAAAAAAAGTCAAAGGTTGTTAGCTTTGTGCATCTCAATTACTGTACTGCTAAGCACTGAAAATAAGTGTGAGAAACTATTTCACCCTCACAATGGTTTGAGAAAAAGCCAAGACAGAAGTAGTACAAACAGCAATAAATACTACTTGCACAAAGTACAAATAAAATTAGATACTATTTAGACAATGAGGTGCAAATAACAAGTAGTCCCTACAAGTAGTCACTGGGTGTACAGTAGTACACAGTAAAGTGCTATAAATGCATCATTCATTCATTCATTCATTCTTTCACTACTGGAAAAAAAAAAAAAAAACCATGTGCAGCTCATTTTGAACATACAAAATATGTTGGTCAAACTGATCCCTAACACAATGGAAACAGATGTGATTTATTGAATTTCTTACATATTTTATATTTTTTTAAGTCTCTGACAAGCTAAAATAAAGGTTTTCAACTATCTTAAACTAGCGTAGTTTAATTTAGAAAAAAAAAATGCTGTAGGATTTACTTTAGCTATTTCTGATTGAAAATTGTTATAATTTCACAAATAATTACACAGTGTTTTTGTAAAGTTTAATAAAGGTAAATTTCAGACTTTTTAAACATTTTTAAGACCAATTAACAAAATTTAAGGAATAAATTAAAGGAAACAATACATCAAGAGACATTCATTCATCCAAAAAAAATAAATAAATAAAAAAAAAAAATTAGTAATAATTATATTATATTATATATATATATATATATATATATATATATATATATATATATATATATATATATATATCTGCTAACGGGCTCAGAAAAGTCTACTTAATTCAAAGGGAAAACAAGTTTCCATTCCCCATAGACAGATGTTTGTTCTTGTTTTAAACTCAAACTCATTTTGTTTAATTTCTCAAAAAACAAGACTTCATGTCTTGATCTTGCATCTCAAGTAAATGTATCTTGATTTAAGGCTGTTTAAAATTTGTATTGGAAAACAAGATAAAAATACTGAAAAAGATGTTCATTTTTTTCAGTTAAACCATTTAATGCCATGATTTTATGAATTTAGGACTTGAGGAAATACTCCAATAATCTTTTTTTTTTTTTTTTTACACCTTAAAAAAAATATTTTTTTAGAGTGCATGTACCTGAATCGCGCTTGAGTGTGCGCTGCATCTGTTGTTTAGCGGCCGCTCTCTTCCGGGCCACCTGCTCCAGTCTCAGCTCACGCGTTCGGCTCAGCTGGAAACGGAAGAACTTCCAGAGCAGCCACGATTGAGTGAAACACACCACGAACAACACCAGCAGCCTGTGCGTCAAACACACACAGTTATTCTCATGGCCGGTTGTCTCCTGAAGTACTGAGCTACAATGAGTGTGAATGTCTGGCTCACCTGATAGAAAGAGTGTTGAAGTTTCCCGTCTCCAAATCAAGCATCTGGTTTTCAGAACGGGCCAAACCAAAGCCCACAGCCAGGAACATCAGAGTTAGAGTGATCATACGGGTCAGGACAAACCCGATGGACCACATCTCAAACCTACAAACACAATATTATAAGCATGTTTGCTGTTATACAGAGATATTATAATATATATATACACTACCATCAAAAGTTTGGAGTCGATTTATGTTTTCTGCTCAAAAAGGTTGCATTTATTTGATCAAAAATACAGTAAAAACAGTAATATTGTGAAATATCATTTCAATTTAAAATAGCTGTTTTCTGTTTGAATATATGTTAAAATGTAATTTATTTCTGTGATGCCAAGCTGAATTTTCAGCATCATTACTCCAGTCTTCAGTGTCACATGATCCTTCAGAAATCATTCTAATATGCTGATTTGCTGCTCAAGAAACTTTTCTTATTATTAATGTTGAAAACAGTGGTGCTGCTTCATATTTTTTGTGGAAACCTAAATAATTTATTTACTTATATAAAATAAATAAATGTGTAATATATATAAAAAAATATATATATATATATTTTTTAGGATTCTTTGATGTATAGAAAGTTTAAAAGAACAGCATTAATTTGAAACAGATTTTTTTTTTGTGCAACATTATAAACGTCTTTACTGTCACTTTTGAACAATTGTATCCTTGCTGAATTTCTCTTTAAAAAGTATGCAAGTGTGTGAGGAAGTGTGGCTCACATTTTGTGGTGGTTTTCATCAATGAAGTAAAACAGTCGAGACAGATGGAAACCCATCTCAGAAAGATACTGCAGAAACAACAAAACCAGCCCAACCCGCGTCAAACTGAAGAGAGATGAAAAACACATTACATTAAAAATTCTGTACTAATTTCTGATATTATAAATGAAGAGGTTATTAATAAAAATATATAGTAGTCAACATTTGAAGTGGACCAAAAGCACTTCAAATGTTGACTACTGTGTGTGTGTATGTATATGTATATATATACACACTTTTTTTTCCTCATTCATTGGTCTTACTTTAAGAGATATGCAGCAAGAATGTGTAACAGATAAAGACTGATGTAATGTAGCTGACGAGGGATTTCCTCCTGAAAACATAAAAAGCAACAATTCTATCATTATATAGATTAATTATTATGTATATCTATCTATCTCCCTGCATCAATGTTTCTGTTTTCCTTTCATCTTCTCTTACCTTTCTTACTTTCTGGAAGTAAAGCTCAGGTAATGCGTGAAACCAGTATGCTAGCTGTGTGAGGTAGAAGAACTTCACCTGAAACCTGCCAGAAAGACCATATTACAGTCACATGACAATCTGACAGAACCAACCAATCAAATCATACTTAGAGTTTCCATGTTTTAATTGTCATGTTATATTCAGTTTGTTATGTTTACATTGAGTTGCAAACATTTACAAGTGAATCTCACAAAAAAATAAATAAAAAATTACAAAAGAAATATTAAAAAAAAAAAAAAAAAGTTACAAAAAAATAATAGCAATAAAAAAAAAAAACAAAGTAAAAAAAAAAAAACTTAAGACAATTCATACATTTTGCATGATTATTATTATTTTTTTAAATTCCATTATTGTTTAAAAAAAAAAAAAAATGTCCAAACAAAGATTTTTATTACTCAATCTGCAACAACAATACCACAGAAAAAATAGGTAATTTACAATTTCTACATACATTTTTTTTTTTCACTTTGCAGTAGTGAGAATTTGGAAGCATAATGTGACCAAAATAATCTCACAATGCAAAAACTGCATGTTTTGTGTTTATGTATGTACCTCAGGTGAACATGAGGGTAATTTTCCCAAAGGCTGCTGGGATGCAGAATGTATCCCTCCTGCCAATCACATAAACAATCAGGTGACATAAACAGAAAGTGTGATGTTTAATGTGTGTATGATCTGGTGGCTCTTACTGTGGTGATGACGTAGAGACTCCATAAACTGGACACCAGGTAAAACACACACAGCTGCCCAGATTCATTAAACTTTGTGTTTTTACTCTTCGACAGGTGAAGACGCCGGTTTACTTTCTGAAATTGAGCACACAGCCAAGAAAATGCACATTAAAGAACTTCAGCCATTGCTTGCAAAAAAAATGCACTAATTAAATTACATTGCCCAAAATGCATTGCAGCACTTACATCTAGCACATACTCCTGCACCACCGCGTGAAGAATGATGGTGATACAAAGATAGAAGAGGACAGTGGCACAGTCTTTCCATCCATAATGATACAGAGTCACCTCTCCATCTGAAACACACACATTATCTTCCATTAACGATGCATCATACCGCAGCAGATCTGAGAGACTGTCATGAATGTGTGTCAAACCTGTGCTCATGGTGCTGATGTTATACTGAGGCTGGATGAATAAAATGGCTGTTTTCGCTGTTGTCTGAAAGAGAGAGGAGAGAAACTGATGATCACTAAATAAAATTCAGCTTTCCTGCACAATGATGAGTAAAACACACAGATGTGATCTTTGACCCAACACACACACACACGGATCACATGATCTATAATAAACTCTCATGTGCTTTCATACAGTTACAGTTGGATTTAAAGAAAGTATTCTTTTTCTTAAACACACTGTTAGAGACCTCCTGTGTATTTTATTCATGTTTTATTTAATAGGAAGATGACAATCCAATACAAAGACTTACAGGAATAAAATGGCAAAAACCCAGGTTAATTAAAACCATAGATGTATTTAAAAATAATAATTACCTGAAATAAAATAATATATTTTTTAATTTATTTAGTTGCCAAGGGAACATCTCAGTTTCAGTTGGTTTGATTAACTAAAACAAAATTGAAAAAAAAAAAAAAACCTAATAGAAACGATAAAAACAGAGTTGAATTAAAAAAATAGAAATAAATTAGAAGATAGAAAGATATAAACATAATATTACTATAATTATTGAATAACTATTAGTAAAAAGAAAATATCAGTATCTCAATGATACTATAAAAAATAACATGCAACTAACAGGGGGAAATATAACAATAAAATTCAGATGCATTATAAAATGATGTATTGCTATCAGTGCTTACTCTTTACTACATACATTCTTATTTCAAATGTTTATGAAAACTGGAAAAAGTTTAACGTCATCAAGTATTGCTGTCTGCTATATTGCTGGACAACTGACTAATAAAACTTTGACAAAACAGTAGCTTCTTATAATAAATCTAGTGGAAGTGGTGTGTTCATGAACACTATAAACACTGACCAGATGATTGACACGCACATTGTGCAGAAAACCCGTAATGGCATTTCATAGGATGCATTTTAGGAATTTGATCCATAAAAAATTGCAAAACAAATCAAATGAGTTTCCACTGATTTGTTACTTAAAGTCACAGAGGCATTTGAATGAAACACACAGATGTTGAGAGCAGCAGGTGTGTGAAACAGCAGATGTGAAGGGAAAAACCCCGTCTGAACACACACATGATGCTTGCATGACACAAGAGATGCAGTGTTTCTGAATGTTTGCAAGCATTCAACAGGCTAATACGACAAACCTGAGAAGTCTGTTTATCTAGAAACTTCAAATGCACATGTTCTGCTTTAGATCACGGAGTTATAAGCGACAGATCATGATGCATTTGAATATGAAGTGTTTTAAAATAGATTTAAACTGGATTCTTCAGGAATGTCAATCAAACTAGGAGCGCGTGAGAGATTTGACGTGGCACTTCAGCAGAAACGTGAGCAACATCATCATAAAAATTTAAATAAACCATCATAACACCTGGTTTATGTTTTCATATTTGACAAATGACACATTATATGCTTTACGAACTTTACGTATCTTCATCATCTTCATGCTCAGACATCTGGGCCCAGGTGATGGTGACAATGTTTTGAATAAAGTCGTGAAATATGGATTTCTTTTAACGCATTGAATGCAACCTGAGTGATGTTTAATGAATACTTTTAATGTAGATGAAATGCATAAACGGAGTGTCTGAACTTACTTTTACAACCAGCCAAGTAGATGATGATGATGATGATGATGATTTCAAAGGCTTTACACATTCAAATAAAAGTAAAGTCTGTCAGATTTTGGTCTGTTTTTAAAGCTGCACGTTTCATTTCGATGTAAAAGTCAGAAGACAGAAAGAGAGAGAGAGAGAGACAGAAAAACAGCTGGCTGAGACGCAGACAAGAAAAAAAACGAGAATCCAAAACTCTTGAACTCACCTCAAACATCAGTCCAATCAAAACGAAAATCACCAAACTAAACACAATGTCCGCGTGATTCTGAATGAGAAACTCTTGGCTGAAGAAAGGATAACTCTTGTTTCTCCTGCGAAAAGCCATTTTACAAGTTCTCAACTTTCAGCTGTGCTTTTTTTCTCCTCCAAATCTAAAACTTCCACGAATCACTCCAAACTTCAGCGAGCGCACTGCGCATGCGCGCTTTAGCCACGAACCAAATTTAGCGCGCATGCGCAGTGAGAAGTTAGGAATATCATGCGGACTAGTGGGTGAAAAATGTAGGAAATTATATTATTTCTTTTGTTTTTTTTTCCACAAATGATTTAACATTCCAAACATAACTATTTATTTATTATTACAATATTATCATATTTACTGAACAGTAAATTTAGTCGTGTAAAATAAAAACTAAACTTCATTTTCACACAAAGTACAAGCTATTTAATTTAATATTATAACATTATAATAATTGAATGAATCATTAATTAATCAATTGAATCTTGTAAAATTCACAGCAGCAATCGCTGTAAAATTATTATATTTATTCTTCTTTTTTCTTCATTCTTAATCATAGTCGACTGTGATTGGTCCATCCTGACCAGCGCTGAGAAAAGTAACAAGTACCACGTGACAGCGCATGAAGCTGGATGCCAACCGCCGTAAAAATATAAGAAGAAGACAGCGCATGAACGACTGTTTATTTGCTGCTACACAGAAGCTGTTTGGATGATCATTTACAGCTATATAATGACACGGATAACCTTAAATAGCCAGGTATTAAATTGTAGACCTAACGTATCTGCGTTAATCCACGCTTATTTTACTACCATTCCACAAAACATCGTGTCTGTTATACTTTAGATTGTTTGTAACATTAATCAGCTTTCATGACTGTATTAGTTCAGTGCTATTTCCCTTTGCTGTTTAATCTGATGCTGCAGTCTATTAATCACAGTTTCCACTGTGTAATGTCTATATATATATTTGGCAACAATTTCCTGCAATTTTATTTATGATGGCTATTTTTTCTGTGCACAGCAGAGATGAAAATGAGCTTGATGACATTTCACAAGTAAAGACATATGTGAAAGACATATTAAAACAAGTTCATAATTCCTGTGAAATTAATTTAATGGGTAAGTGGAATTCACCAGAAGAGCAAACAATCCACATCCAGGAAAACCAAACAAACTTTCATTCACATTATCTGCAAACCTCTATAATCGTATGGCTGAATTTGCATTGAAATTATTGCAAATATTGACCTGTCAGGGCAGGGAACACAACCCTGCACTACTGTTTAAGCACAGGCATCCTTCAGAAAAATGCATGCAAATAACAGTTATTAGATTGAATACACACTCTCAAAATGCCTTCATGAAAAACAATGGAAAACACACACACACAGTGAGCACTTCAAACAGTGAAAAACCACTCCAGTGGATATTCACTAAAATACCCCTGAAAGACAGTATGACCCTTGAGCTCCTGTCCAAGGCAAATGCATTGAATATATCTTTATCTTTTTTTGTTTTTGTTTTGTTTTTTGAGATGTCATTTGTACTGAATTTCAAAGATGAGCTCAAACCAAAAACAGTCGTGTTACAATAGCACCATGCATCAGCTTTATAAATATTTGATAAATTCATGAACAAATCAAATCAATGCATAATAAAACTGAAAAAAATAAAAATAAAAAGAATGAATATATATAAACTTAAATGAAGTAAGAAATCATTTAAATAAATAAATTTCACTTAAATATATAACACTTCAAATTAGGGTGCAATTGTAACACTTTAAATACCCCAAATGACCAGGGGAAATAATTCATATTACCGTAGGGTTAAGGTTAGTTTTTGAAACCTGAAAAGTACAAAATATGACAAATTATAAACAAAATCAACCTATCCTTTGAAAGGCAAAACCAAAGATTTGTGGATAAGACAAAGTGAGAATATCCAAGATACAAATGACTGAAGTACCAGCAAAAAAGATCAGAGAGCAAATATTCTTATGCAAGGATGTGGAATCTGAACCCTTACAGAACCCTTATTATTTATCCGCTAATCTACATATTCAGAGTCTGATCATGTTCTAAGATGAGTTTTGTTTCTCTTTTGTCTGTATCAGGCACTGTATGCCAAAGACTGATGATCCAGACCACAGCCCTTCATAAGAGTGGATTTACATCACAGTCTGAGAGGATACGACTTGAACACTGGAGCTCACAGGAAGATTGTGCTTTCGGCTCAAACCAACAGCATGTGGATTTTTATTGGTTATGTTCAGAATGGCTTACTTCCATACATGCAGTAGACTATACAATACAAAGTATGCTAATTTTCTATTTGCATGAAATAAGCACATGGCCTTTTTATCTTCTCTTTGACTAATTTGTTTGAACTGGCAACCTTTTTGTCAGATAACTGGATTAAAACAGTAAAATAACCATTGTTATTTCTTAGATGATAACCAGATGCCACTTAGTTAATTGAACATGCAATGTGATGAGATCATGTGATAATGTAACTTATTTATTGTTTCTCACTTTATACTATTTCACTTATTAAAAAGTAGACAGTATATACTGTGCAGTATTCCATTCTGAACATAAACAGAGAGACGGAGAGAACTAAGAAGAAAACAACAGAATTGTAAACATTCAGAAAATGTTGTTCCTTCAGACAGTATGTTTAAATATTTTACTCAGTTCTAATGTCTTAAATATCATATCCAGGTTCAAGTTTCAGCTGCTTGTATTTTATAAATTAATGCCCCGTTCACACTGACAGTCAATAAGCGATTGCAGAACGCAGGCTGTAAAACTAATATATATATATATATATATATATATATATGTATATGTGTGTGTGTGTGTGCGCGCGTTTTTATATATATATATATATATATATATATATATCTTAAAGTTTGGAGTCAGTATGATTTTGGAGTTAGTACGAAGTATACTGTTATTCAGCAAAGACATTAAATTGATCAAAAGTGACAGTAAAGACATTTATAATGTTACAAAAGAGTTCTATTTCAAATAAATGCTGTTCTTTTGAACTTTCTATTCATCAGAGAATCCTGAAAAAAATGTATCTCGGTTTCCACAAGTAAAAGTGAAGGAGCAAAACTGTTTTCAACATTGATAATAATCAGAAATGTTTCTTGAGCAGCAAATCAGCATATTAGAATGATTTCTGAAGGATCATGTGACACTAAAGACTGGAGTAATGATGCTGAAAATTCAGCTTTGATCACAGGAATAAATTCCATTTGAAAATATATTCAAATAGAAAACAGTTATTTTAAAATGTAATAATATTTCACAATATTACTGTTTTTACTGTATTTTTGATCAAATAAATTCAGTCTTGGTGAACAGAAGAGATTTCTTTCAGAAAAAAAAAAATTTACCAACCCCAAACTACTGAGCAGTAGTGTATTATATGTGTATAAATAATTCATATATGTGTTTTCCTGCCACTAAAAATTCACATTCTGGAGGGGAAGCAGTAATGAAATTTCATCATATCATGAACAAGATGAATTTATGAGTATTGATTAATGAGTATTTTTGCATGAATGAAACTCATTGCAATTTCTGATAAAGTTTTCCACATCATTTTTTAAATTGCATCCCTGAATGTGGGCAAAGACAAATTACACAAAACTGTGAAACGCTCACAACATTAATTGCTTCTCCATCTTGCTTCATTTGGATCATCTTTACTCTCATTGGTAGTTGCCATTGAAGCTCATTTGCATGGCGTTAAAGACACGCCCACATTGCAACAACTTTCGTGCTGGAAATCGGTGTGAACGGCCCTTAAAGCGGCAGTCCATACGCTGTTAAAACCCACCGTCCTCTTCCGGACCCCTGCGGGACAGAACCACCTGCCCGCGGGGGCCTCTGAGGTGCGTCCCAGAACCCTCCGGAAGCCCTTGCCCGTTCAGTCCGGGCGCAGAGGTGTAGCAGGGTCCCGCTCGGCCCAGAAGCCCCCAGACAAGATCCCTGTGCAGCCCTCCATCTGTGGAAATAGGGCTCAACTCGTCTAGAGTTTCTAGCCCGGTCCCAGAACCGAAACCGAAGGGTGTCTCGCGGTCCAGACGCGGGTTACTGGAGCTGCTGGGGGATTGTGGGTCGGCGCTGAAGTATAAAGTGGAGCTGGATTCGGTGGGGCAATAACGAGGCTCAGGACTGTCCCCAAAAACAGACTTTCCCTCCGGTGAGCTCCGTTTGCAATCGGAAGCGGGCGACTCTAACGGACTCTCCATTTCGAGACTGTCATCTGCATCATCTTCCTCTCTGGCTTCACTCACGCTCTCAAACTCCTCCCTGCAGTCGGACAGCGGTGCCATCGTATCGTCCTGGCTTTCCGAAGTGGACACGCACCCATCCTCGATGATCTCTCCCTTCCGATCCACCGCCAGTACCCCAGACACGCCGCCCGCCCCATACACCCCGTTGATCTTAACCGGGTCGCCTGTTTTCAGGGCGAGACGGACCAGCAGCCAGTGATGGTGCCGACACTCGCCGTCCGGCTTCACGCCGCAGCTCCCAGGATGCTCCAGAAGAGAGCCGGGGATCCCAGAGAGGGAGAATGAAGGATGAGAAGATGGAAAGAGGATGGGAAGAGGGGCCGAAGGAAGACTTTTGTGCCCCAGAGAGAAGGATGAATCGCCCTGCTGAAGACACTCTCGGCCCATGTGTGCACGCTGACGCAAACCCAGAGAGATTTCAGTGGACTTGGGATGCAGGAAACGATAGTACAACATCAGGGATGTCAAACCTGACAGAGATAGAGAGCAATTCATTTAAATTGGCTGAAAATGATCAAATGCAAATTTTACTAGAGGAGGGCAGTTATGCATCTATAGCAAACAAATGCGTATTTGAACTGCACGTTTAGAAATCAATCACTTTGAATTTCAATTCATTTTTTTGTATAAATTTAATAATAATTATCATAATTTCTATAAGCATTATTATAATTTAATATTTGTTTGTCATTTTAATTACATAATAATTTTATGTTTTCATCCATTTAATTCACTGCAGTGAAATCACTTATAATTTTATAATAAGTTATAATCTTTCAGAGGCAGGAATACTTTCATGTAATATAGTTTCAAAGGTCTTGCTGTATAGATCCAAACAACTGGATAACTAAAAACACATTTAGTGAGTGGGTAATAATTTTTTAGAGAACAGTTAAAATGCTCATGTAATGCTAATGGTAAAAATGCATGTTCAGTTCTGCATTCATATCAGTGACTTCCACTGCAAAAAAAAAAAAAATTAAAAAAATTAAATTAAATTAAATAAATAAAAAAAATACTTCTAATAATAATTGTTTATTTAAACACTATCATTCAAAATTTGGGGTCTTTTTTTTTTAAGGAACACAAGGACGCATTAATTTGATCAAAAGTTACAGTAAAGATATTTATAATGTTGCAAATGACTTCTATTTCAAATAAATGCTGTTCTTTGAACTTTCTATTTATCAAAGAATCCTAGTATCAGTTTCCTCAAAAATATTAAACAGCAAAACTGTTTTCAACACTGATAATAGTAATAAATGTTTTTGAGCAGCAAGTCAGAATATTAGAATGATTTCTGAAAGATCATGCTAATGTATTAATATAAAACAGCATTTTTTACTTTTGCGTAATAGACAAAATATACAAAACACACACACACACACATACACAAAAGATGGGTATCTACATTATTTTTCATAATTTGACACCTTTCTAATCGAGATCGGTCTTCCTATCATGCACTCACACACACAAACTCTTACCGAGCAGAAAGCTGCACAGCACAGCAGTGGGGACGGTCAGGCTATCCCATGATGCATCAGTCAGGATGTCAGATGCAGCTAATAGCAGTGTAGCATTTTCCAGCAGCATCACCTACACAGTGCAGAAACAACACAGCTTTCATTCGATCACTTAAAAGAATAGCTCCATCACATTTTGCATGAACTATTCCTTTAGATCCATATTATAATATATATTGTACATATTCATATTCTGCAAAAAATCTAAGTTATATTGGCTATATGAGAATATGACAAAGTGTTTTTAATGGTGTAAACAGTCCAGAAAAATAGTAAATGATACAGATCAAAACAATATAAGCACAGATATTCTACCAATATATCTCATGATCTCATTAGGACTGGAGATTGTGTGTGTTTGTACTGTATAGAATCCTGCCATCCGGAAGCGGGATGGGCCGTCCTTCACATTGAGAAACAGGAACACGTGCACGCCTCCCAGAATGAAGTTAAACACACGCCATGACCACTGACCCACATATATGTCAGTCTGCTGCGAGACCAACCACAGCACAGCCATCAACCAATGAGATGCTGGGAGAAAATAAGACGCACAAGATTAAGAGATGTATTTTATACAAACTAAGAGATGAGTTCATAATATTATTGTGTGTCATCTAACATTATGCTATAGAAGCTGTTCACAGGCTATACATTTGGAGGAGATTGCATGTAATTGTCAATAAAATAATCTCACAATGCAAAAAAAAAAAAAAAGGAAAAAAAGAAAAAAAAAAACCTAGAATCAATTTAATTTGTGCAAAATACTTGTATTTTTCCCTTTTTTTTTTTTTTGCAAACTTTTTACATTTTAAAATTTTGTGCAGTTTTCTTTCTTTTGATTACAGCTTTTGTGAAATATTATTACAAACCAAAATAACAGTTTTTTTTATTTTAATATATTTTAAAATGTAATTTATTCATGTTATGGCAAAGCCTGGTGCTCAAGAAAAATCAATGCTGATAACAGTTGTGCTGCTTCATATTTTTGTAAAAAACAATGATACATTTTTTTTCAAGATTCTTTGATGAACAGAAAGTTCAATAAAAGAGCATTTATTTGAAATAAAATTCGTTTGTACAATATTTTTTGCTAATTTTTTTTGCATCATTGCTTAATAAAAAGTGTTATTTATTTTAAAAAAAACTTACTGAATTTTACAAACAACGCAAATACAATAATGCAAAAATTATTTTGATTTGTGCAAAATATTTACTTATTTTTCTGTATATTTTTCCAAAAAAAAATTTATAATACTATTTTTTGGTGCAAATTTTTTTTCTTTTGATTGTAACATGAAATCATACACAACCATTCAAAAGTTTACTGTAACTTTTGATAAAAATTAATGCATCCTTGCTGAATAAAAGTATCAATTTCTTACTTTTTTCTAAAAAAAAAATCTTACTGACTCTTAAGTTGAGTCATTTCTTCATGAGATTCAAATGTTATTGGTAATTTACAAACAAAACCTGAGCTGATGTGGCTCAGACTCACCCATGACCCCGATGACCCAGCAGCCGAATGTGCGGGTGAACAGGGCGAGGCTGGTGAAGCGGGCGGCTAACACGCCCATCCTCCACAGCAGCTGACACAGGAGCGCCGCCGGCGGCATCTGCAAATGCCCAGGACGGATCAAACAACAGGCCCGGCTGTAGAGCACCAGCGCCCAGGACAGCGACAGCAAACACACGGCACCACATAGAGCAACTGCAAAAACACACACACGAAGACTGCAACGTTTTATCTGTAGTACACATTCCTGAATTATCATCATCACCACCAAACGGAGTTGCATAAACAACAACTGTTTTCAAACAAGTTTCTATCTCAGGACTGACCTGGAGATGAGAGGCCGTAGTCAGTAACGGTGAGAGCGTACATCTGCAGGAATGTCTGCGGTAGAGTCATCAGCAAAACCTCCAGCAGACGCAGAGCAGACACATCTGCATGCTGCATTACCTCCTGTGCATGCGACTGCGATGAGCCCTGAGCCGTCCATTCACAGACACTGCAGTCCCAAAACCTGACATACAAAACACACATTACAATGAATGAAGATGAGTTTGTTTCTTCATTGGAAACGATTTGGAGAAATGTAGCATTGCATCACTCGCTCACCAGTGGATCCTCTGCAGTGAATGGGTGCCGTCAGAATGAGAGTCCAAACAGCTGATAATAACATCACAATAATCCACAAGTAATCACTCCAGTCCATCAATTAATGTCTTCTGAAGTGAAGAGCTGTGTGTTTGTAACAAACAAATCCATCAAGACGTCGTTTTTAACTTTAAACCGTTGCTTCTGGCCAAAATACGAGTCCTTAATCCATAATAATGCTTCCTCGAGTGGAAAAGTCCATCTCCTGTTGTTCTTTCACATTAAAATCCACCAACATATTTGTCCAAAACGGTTTTTGACCGTTTTCGCTTGTAAACTGTGCTTGATCTGTGCAGATTTCAGACTGATTCAGACAAGATGACTGGAGAAAGCAATATTATGGATTAAGGACTTGTATTTTGGCCAGAAGCAAAGGTTTGAAGTTAAAAACGTCTTAATGTTAGGTTTGTTTCTTACAAACATGCAGCTTTTCATTTTACAAGACATTAACTGATGGACTGGAGTGGTGTGGATTATTGTGATGTTTTTATCAGCTGTTTGGACTCTCATTCTGACGGCACCCATTCACTGCAGAGAATCTGTTGGTGAGCAAGTGATGCAATGCTACATTTCTCCAAATCTGATGAAGAAACAAACTCATCTACATCTTAAATGGCTTGGGGTGAGTGCATTTTCAGCAAATTTGTATTTTTTCATTATCTGTTTACTTGCATGTCATGTGACCTTTAACCAACATCAGAGAGGCGCGAACATGTGAATGTGTCATTAAACTATTGAAATACTATCTTAAATTCTCAGGGAGTAAATATTTTACATCTAAAGTGTTTGGCTGACAAAAACGTTTGTAAACTCCTGGAGTAAATAAACAGAACTGTAATTTCTGAAGGAGCTATTCCTTTAAACAGATGCACAAACACACACACACACACACACCTTTTGAAGATGCCCAGGTGAAATGTGTGTATGATGAAACTGTGGCATGTCCGTTTGTCTCCGTCGGCCCTGTACCACCTGAAACTCAAAACCTGCACCAATGACCCCGGCAACAAGAGGGCAAAGGTCAGTCCGGCCAAACACAGCTCCTCCTGCCACAGGTAGAAGCCCACACAGCAGACCACTGATGAACAACAGAGAACATGTGTTATTGTCAAACGCCTCCATCTGTGTACTTCAATATGCTTTGTGTTGTATGAGATTATATTTGACATAACAAAAGAGCAGTGAAATGGGATGAGATTATATCACAGTAAATCCAGGTTAAAATCTGATATGATCAAAACAATTCTGTAATCTGTAATTTCTGACAGAAAAGCTTTGCTAGATCAGGTGTTTTCACGGATCCCTAAATCTCTAAAGCAGCTTTACAACAATATTTATTTTGAAAGTGCATTTCAAATGAAATTTCATTAAATTGAAAATGTTTCTGTCCAGTTTCATACATCTACATCTATGTAACAATACTATAATAGCGGATAGAAAATAAAACACAGCCAACTTGTAAATATTTTCCAGACTAAATACTACTACTACTACTAATAGTATAAAAATAACACACACACACACACATATATATATATATATATATATATATAATATTTAAAATCATTAATAAAATTTTAATTTTTAAGTATTATTAGACAAGCCACAGCTGCATCACGTAAACCTGAAGTCATCAACGGTAGCATTTAAAGTGCAATCACACAAAAAGAGTATCTAAATGTACCATGGTTTTACCATGTTTCGGAACAGGTACCATGGTTACACCATGATATTTCAGACCGTAGTAATATCATGTTTTGGACGTATTATGGATCTACAATAGCAGTACTATGGTATTCTTTGAAGTATTCTTTGGAGCACCGTGTAAATATCGCGGTATAAATACGGTAAGGTCCGTTATAATGTGATAAATGGGGTGCATCAGATGCACCTGTGATGCGGTATAAGGTCACTCACGCGCCGCTCTCTCCGCCAGCAGCACGAGCGCGGACGCGGCGAGCAGCAGCACGCGCCAGCAGCTGGAGCACGCGCCGCATCCTCTCCGCTCCGTTACCGGCATCTCACCGACCGGGACTCGCCGCTCCTTGAGACATCTTTGTGTTTGTTGTTGTTGTCAGCAGCGGATCCGGTTTCTCCGTCGTTCTGTCAAAATATCTGACGTCATGCATCTGGATTTTTAAAGGGGCAGTAACGCGCATCCGGTAATAAAAATGGTATGTTATTATATAAATGGATGGATTTGTTTTATTATATTTCTGTAATTATGTTACTTTACGTGTAGGCTTTCCTATAGCTGTGCGTTTGTGTTTCTGTGACCTGGATGTTTAGAAACAGAAGCTGTTCTGTAGGACAACACAAGTGAAATGTGATATCAGCAGGACGCCTCTCTAACACACACACACACACACACACCTATTGTAAAAAACAACAACAACAACGCCACACATGTATTTAAATGCACTGTAGCCTATTTATTATATCATAGTCTGATTTAATAGCAAAATATTCTGAAACAGTAAACACTGTTAAAAAAACCCCCCATGAAATAGCACAAATGGAAAAAGGATCATACAAAAGTATTAAACCACTCTTTTAGGTAACAGAAATTACTTTACTAAATTATGTACAATTATAACTTATAAAACACATGCCCGCTTTCTGCAATAAACTGCTCTTGCCCTGAGATACAGTTCCAGTTATAATCTAACTTTATTCAATACCTGATGCTTGTCTGAATGCATGTTTGCTTTGTGTTACTGTGCTCACTTATTATTATACAAATATGATATTACACAAATATGATGATATTGGAAAAATAAAAATAAACCCCAGTGTGACAACTAACCCTGATCTCCCCTTAAAACAATATAACATGTCTTTTGCCAGGAGTTTATTAATAACAAATAAAAGCAGAGATTGCAACATTTAGTACTGTGCATTTAGATGTTATTCATAAAACATATATTAGCACACACTATCATTCAAAAGTTTTGGGTCAGTAAGATTTTTAAGTCTTTAAGCTCACCAAGGCATTTCTTTGATCAGAAATACAATAAAAACAGCAATATTGTGAAATATTATTGCAATTTAAAATAACTGTTTTCTGTTTGAATATATTGTAAAATGTAATTTATTCCTGTGATGCAAAGCTGAATTTTCAGCATCATTACTCCAGTCTTCAGTGTCACATGATCCTTCAGAAATCATTCTAATATGCTGATTTGCTGCTCAAGAAACATTTCTGATTATCAATGTTGAAAACAGTTGTGCTGCTTCAAATTTCTGTGGAAAACTTTTTTTTTTCAGGATTCTTTGATGAATAGAAAAAATCAGCACTTATTTGAAATTTTTTTTGTTACATTATAAATGTTTTTACTGTTATTTATAGATCAGAATGCATTCTTGCTGAATAAAAGTATCAATTTTATTCAGCAATAATATATATTAGACAATTTACTGATCACCTTCCTGTCTGATGGAAACCTCTGGAGAAAGAGAGCTGGATAAGTCATGTGTCATTGTCTGGACCTCTGCTGCTCTCTGCTGTACAACAGGAGAAACTGCAACTGCGCAGATCACCTGACACATCTTCTTTATAGACTCCGCCTCCATGCCAGCCTCAAGCTTAGCTGCACCTTCACTCAGATCAAACCTCTCGATCTCGTCATTGGCTCGGCACAGCTGAGAGGCGGAGCCTGTGAGGCTGGAGGCGGGGCAGAACTGGTGCAGGTGGATCTGCAGGCTGCACAGGTGTGTGTACCTGCAAGAGCAGTGCGGGCAGCGGTGTGAGCGCGGGGCGGCGTGCAGGCGTCTGTGCAGCCGCAGGTGGATGTGCTGGGTGAAGCTGGCGGGGCACTGCTTACAGACGTACGGCCGTTCACCCGAGTGCAGCCGCAGGTGAGTCTTCAGGTTACTGCAACTGCTGAAGCGCCTGTTACACACCTGCACACGAGACACATCATATGAGCACATGAGATCGCTTTTGACTCTTCTAGACAGCAGTGAGATCCTCTGTGTTCCTCTGTGTTCTTACATGGCATTCATGTGGTTTCTCTCCTGTATGAACCTGAATGTGCTTTTGAAGGTGAGCCAGCTGGGAAAAGTTCCTCCTGCAGATATTGCACTTGTATGGTTTCTCACCGCTGTGAACCCTCAGGTGCACCTAGAGATCAGAAAGTCAAGAACCGAGAGAGATTTATTTAAAAAATAGATAAATAAAAATAAATATTAAACACTTATAATACTGTTAAAAAAAAAGTTTAAATTCAGCAAGGATGCATTAAGTTGATCAAAAGTGACAATAAAGACATTTATAATGTTACAAAAGATTTATATTTCAGATAATGCTGATAAAACTTTCTATTCATCAAAGAATCCTGAAAAATATCATAGTTTCAAAAAAATAATAAAGCAAATAAATAAAAAATTAAGCAGCACAACTGTTTTTACCGTTGATATTAATAAGAAATGTTTCTTGAGCAGCAAATCAGCATATTAGAATGATTTCTGAAGGATCATGTGACACTGAAGACTGGAGTAATGATGCTGAAAATTTTGCCTTTGATCTCATAAATAAATTACATTTAAAAATATATTCAAATACAAAAAAGCTATTTTAAGTTGTAATAATAAGATTTAACAAAATTACTAATTTTACTGTATTTTTGATCAAATAAATGCAGCCATCGGTGAGCTTAAGAGACTCGTTTTAAAGACATTACATTTATTTCGTTATTTTAGTATCATTGATATACTATTATAGTTTTTGTTAATATTTTTAATTCAATTAAATTTTATATTAATTTTTATATTTTCCCTTTTTTAAGATTATAAATTATTTTAGTACTTAATGTTAAACTAAAATGTAATGAGAACTTTAAGATTTATATATATACATTTTTTCCCAACAAGTTTTAATAAAAAAAAAAGTATAAATGTGAGAGAAAAATAATAAAATTCCTTATATTTTAATCACTATCTCGGATGTCCTTCATTCAACCACTAACACTGCAATAAATCAGTGATTCCTAAAAGATAATAACCCACGTACCTTCAGATTGGACAGTTGACTGAAGTTCTTCCCGCAAACATTACATTTATACTGGATCTTTCCATTCTGTCTCTGTAATGGATACGGTAAAGCCTTGTAACCTACAATCTGTCTCTTTTGGCTGCCTTGAGAATCTGTGCCGCGGCAGGTGGAGGCGGAGACACCTGAGGAAGCCACGCCCATCTCGGGTGAGTCTCTCTGGGCTGTGATGTCATCAGTACTGGACACTTCAGATGGAGATGGATCGGTTGCTTTACTGAGGGCTGGTGGTTGGTTTGTGGAGTCTTTAGGATTCGTTTCTCTCTTTGCGGAGTCTGTCATTTTAATTTTGGGGTCACCTCTACTGGTCATCACTAACGAAAGATGATTCTCATTGGATGTTGGACGCAAGAGAGATGGATACATGTGGATTGGTGGAATATTATGGGAAATCTGTGCTGTTGTTCGGCCAAATCCCACTGGCTGATGTGGTGGCACATATTGAATAACAGGCCATATATACACTGGCATAGAGGACTGTGGGATAGCAGAGGTGTATACATGCTTTCCTGGACTAGATGCCATTTTCAAGTTTAAAGAGACCTCAGAGATGGCATTAGTCATCAAAAATGGAGGTAATTTTGGATTCTGCCGGTCTCTGGACACTTTTTCCCCATATTTTGTTTGTGTGATGAAGCTAAACGGTTTGTTTGGAGGAGTTTCAGTGTGATGATCAGTCCAGGAATCCAGATCAAGGATCTCAGTGACCGTATGACCTCGCTTTCTCTTCCTCACTTGATCTTTACCCTGAGAATGAGCTAAAACAGGAAAATACACAAAAAATTTAGAAAACATTTGAGTGAATTGTTAAAATAAAAGAAAAATCTTCGAGGCAAGATACCCCAGCTGAATAGGGTAAAAAATGTAACAAATAGATATATCCCAAGTTAACTGAATATATTAACATTTTGCAAACACTGAATGCAAACTTTTTTTTATTATTATTACAAGTTTTATAAAATATTACCTAATTAAATATGCACTAATTTGCATACATTTCCAGAACAGAAACGCAAACATTGGATAAAGTCAGGTTCAAATTTCTTGTTGCATTTTGTCAACATATTAGAGTTAAAGGTTTTTACTGAAGGGACTTTGGATTTCTCTTTTTATCACTCCATAAATCAGAAAACACTGTCAATGGCCAAGAATAAAATGTACAAAACCAGGTAAAATATATATGAACAAACCCTTTTGTAAAAGCCTTCAGGATATAGATACGAATAAGACTATAATCTGTGGTTTATGTAAGTGCCGCTGAAGTGGAGATGTCTGACTCATTTTGAGAAAACTGGCTTTAAAGATATGTTGTCAGTGAAATCTACAGAAGCAGACAGATAAAGTGCAATAAAATCAACACTCAAATGTGTATTTTTGATGTTTTCTTCCACACTAGTCACTATGCAATGAAATTAAATGTCATATTTAGTAAATGAAGCTAATTTGAATCTTAGAAGCTGTAATCCCATGAAACAGCACAATATACTGTGCTTATATGTTACACTTTATTTTAAGGTGTCCTTATATATAATTGCATGCATAATTTATTGTTATTATAATAGTAAGTACATGTAACATGTGTAACAAGGACACCTTCAAATAAAGTGTTACCTGCTAATAAAATAAATCCATTAATTCAATTTATTTGTATTTTTTACATTTCAAATCATTCCGGGTGTATGGCTCAGAATAGCATGAAATTGATTGGCTGTCACTCACAGTGTGTGGGAAGCGGCTGTTTTAGACAGGCCGTTCTGAGGCTGGTGCTCATTGGCTGCTCATGTTCTAAGCTCCGCCCCACCAGCAGCTCCTCCCCCGGCATTAGAACCTTCATGGCATAGAAGTAAATCTGCATTCCAATTTGGAATGCGGCAAGATTCTGTTGCCAAGGAGACGGGGCATGGTTTACAAAGCGCATCCAGTTGCTGTCACGCTCATCCTCACAAGACAGGAAGTGATGCAATCGCTGCTCTGAGAAGATCTTCGTATAAAAACAGAATCAAAAGTGACATATTATCAGAAGATTAGAAATTAGGCTTTTTTACACCTTGTTTTAATAATCCACCAGTGTCAGTATGAGCAAAAGCAATAGTTATGCTTAGCAAGCATTAATAAGCATCCTGACGGGTTTAGGAAATGAAACCGCATGAGATTAGTGTTTTGTTCTCAGATTTAAAGTGCACATCTGTTTGCGCGAGCGACTGTGTGAAAGTGAGAGTTTGTGGTTTAGTTGTTGATTCAGTCCTTTAGCTGCCGTTTGAACAGCTCGACTGTTTGACCTTACAACACCTGTTTCTCTTTCTCTCGTTCTTTTTTCAGTTTAGTTCATCGTGTCTAATATTGAACTTAAGAGACTGCACTTGCAGGTTTTGCGTTTGATGTGGTCGTACAGAGAGAGCAAATTCATTTCCATTTAGAGCAATATCTACCCCTCTAGATTTTTTACATTTATGAGAGCATCATTTAGTGAATAAAACATACTATGTGTCACTACTGTTCAAAAGTTTCGGGGTCATATCTTATGCCCACTGAGACTGTATTCATTTGATCAAAAATATAGTAAAAATAGTAAGATTGTGAAATATGATTACAATTTAAAATAGCTGTTTTCTATATGAATATATTTTAACATGGAATTTATTCCTGTGATGCAAAGCTGAATTTTTAGCATCATTACTCCAGTCTTTAGCGTCACATGATTCTTCAGAAATCATTCTAATATGCTGATTTGCTGCTCGAGAAACATTTCGGATTATTATCAATGTTGAAAACACTTGTGCTGCTTCATATTTTTGTGTTAAACAGGATACTTTGATGAATAGAAAGTTTAAAAGAACAGGATTTATTTGAAATAGGAATATTTAGTAACATTATAAATGTCTTTACTTTCACTTTTGATCAATTTAATACATCCTTGCTGAATAAAAGTATTACTTGCATATTTCCTGTTGTATACACCTGTAAAAATACTCTGTATTTTTCCTTTTTAAAAGACAAATCTATAATATGACATGATAACTTTTTATGTTTTATGATGTTTTATACATTTTTAATATTTTAGAATTTTAAGGGTATTTTTCCCCCCACAAATTTCTAACCCTGAGAAAATGAACTTATACATCAGAAATATTGACTGAATGTGATGTGTAAAATTCAATGGTACTGCAAATGCATCAGAATGATCTAATAACGTTTTCTGGAAACACTGCTCTCTCTTTGTGAAGAGTGTGTGTGTGTGTTTGTGTGTGTGTCAGCCACTTCCTTGCTGAGTCAGTGTGTGAGACACAAGTGTGTAGCTTTACTGGCACATGTAAGCGAGGAGCAGTGCGTCAGAGAAAACCAACACGAGCGCACACACCCCTGAAACATGACTGGTAAATATGAACCCCAATGACTCAGAATGGTTTTCGATCTCACACACAGATATACGCACAAACACGCTTCTTATCTCTCTCACATCTGCAGACATACCATCCAGATGTGTTTTCTGTGGATGTTTGCAGGTATATCTTCAGGGTTAAGATGTTTTCCGAGCAGCGGGCCCAAGTGGGTCCCTGCAGGAATGACCTCTGTGGTGAAAACACCCAGGACCTTCTGATGACACAGCATTAGAAAATTAAAAAACAATTGCAAAAAAAAAAAAAAAAAAGTGTTTGTGTTTAAGACAAAAGAAGTGCCTCTTTATATGTAAAAATTGCTTTGTAAACACTTTGAAATAAGAAGCAATTTTGTGCACGAGCATATAAGTGTAACTATTAATTAATTTATATTTTAGTGATTTTTAGTGGATGTATAAAGTCAGTTCACCTCAGGTTCATACATTAATTTGAGCAAAGTAGTTCATCACATTTCTATATACTGTATCTATAGTTTTATCTTTTTTAAATCCATCAAACACTTTTTGTGAAATATATTATGCTTATTGTGCTTATGATATCATTCTTTACAAAAAAATTGATACTTGTTTAATATTTTGTACCTAATGCAATGAAAAACCAGTGTTATTTTAGTATAATTAAAATTAATTAAATATATATATAAACTAAATGAAAATGAGAAATGTTACCTTGGCAACTATTATAATATATATATATATATATATATATATATATATTAGGGCTGTCAAACGATTAATCGCGATTAATCGCATCCAAAATAAAAGTTTTTGTTTACACAATATATGTGTGTCTTCTGTATATATTTATTTTGTATATATAAAGACACACGCATACAGTATATATTTTGAAAATATTTACATGTATTTAAAAGTTTATATTTATATTCATATAATTTATATTATATAAAAATATATTTAATATATAAATATAACATGTTTTTCTTAAATATATACATGCATGTGTTTGTATTTATATATACATAATAAATATACACAGTATACACACATATATTATGTAAACAAAAACTTTTATTTGGGATGCGATTAATCGCGATTAATTTTTTGACAGCACTAATATATATATATATATATATATATAATTATATTTTATGTATATTTTATTTCAAGTAAAAAATTTTATGATTTTAATTTTTACTTAACTAGAATACCCCTGTGACTTTTAAGTGTGATTTAAGTGTTATTAAGTGTTTGATTGTATGTACATATATGTACCTGATTGTCATATGCAAATCTGAGGTTTCTGGGTAATGATGTCTGGGCTCTGGTTTCCTTCCATCCATCAAATTCGGGCTCACGCTGATCTTTAACATCATGGTTTTGTCTCACATCCACTTTCTGCTCCTCAGTTTGTACAGTGATAGTCTCGTTTGTTGTGGCTGTGAGTGTTTTTGATGGCATAATCAAACCGAGTGGAGATTACACCTGTGTATGACAGAAAATGATGATGTATGTAAGATAAAACTATTTTTTTTTGTATTTCTTATGCAGTTGAGTGGTTACTACTTGATTTAAAGGAATAGTTTACCAAAAATTAAATTATCTGAAAAATTACCCTTAGGCCATCTAAGGTGTAGATGAGTTTGTTTCTTCATAGAAAAAGATTTGGAGAAATGTAGCATTGCATCACTTGCTCACCAGTGGATCCTCTGCGGTGAATGGGTGCCGTCAGAATGAGAGTCCAAACAGCTGATAAAAACATGACTCCAATCAATCAATTAATGTCTTGTGAAGCAAAAATTTGCATGTTTGTAAGAAACAATTCCATCATAAAGACGTTTTCTAACTTTAAACCATTGCTTCTGGCTAAAATGCAGTCCTTTATACATAATAACACTTCCTCCAGAGAAAAATGTTTCCACTCACATCAAAATGCCCCAAAATATGTTTACAAGTGTTTTGGACTGTTTTTGCTGGTAAACAGTGCTTGATCTGTGCATATTCCTCTCCTGATTAAAATGAGATTACTATTTGACTGAAGGAAGCATTATTATGGATTATGGATTCATATTTTGGCTAGAAGGAATATTTTGAAGTTAAAACACCATAATATTGGTTTTGTTTCTTACAAACATGCAGTTTTTCACTTCAAAGGATGTTAAATGATGCACTGGAGGTGTGTGGATTTTCAATTTTTTTTATCAGAAGGACTCTCACTCCGACGGCACCCATTCACTACAGAGGATCCGTTGGTGGGCAAGTGAGGTAATGCTACCTTCCTCCATATCTGTTCTGATGAAGAAACAAACTCATCTACATCTTAGATGGCTTGAGTGGGAGTAAATTTTCAGCAAAATTTTATGTTTGGGTCGACTATACCTTTAATTATTCATTACTATTAAGGAGTCACTTGTCAGAATGAGCAATTGAAGACAAAACACAAATGAGATCTCTTTAGCAAAATGAAATCAAATGCAGATTTGCAATCAGAAGCAAATAACCTGAGCTCATTTACATTCATTTTATGGCTCTATATTTTTATTGTACCGTATGTCACCTGTTGTCTTATTTGTAGATTTTATTCTCCTAAGGAGTTTTACAGGCATCTGAGACAAAGTTGATAATTATATGAAACAGAATTAAGTCTCCTTAGCTGCAAATGAGAAGCTACTGAGCAATATAATTGTACTCTTATTGTTCTTTTTTATTGCAGTAAGATCAAAAGTACACGACATGTCAGACAGATGTGGGATTTCAGATTAAAAAAGCAATAAGAATGAAACTTAACACCAGAGCAGTTCTCGCTCACGCACAGAGCTGCGACCACAACACACACACACACACACACACACACACACAACATCTAACCTGAAGAGGTTTCCTTCAGCTTGAGCTTCAGCTGATTCACATGCATGACCAAATGCATGTTTAAATAGAGTAAAAAGCACTTACTGTGTATTATGTTGAGTCAGTGTGAGGTTCTCTCCAGCCGTCTGTAGGAGGACGTTGCAGTCAAGCTCTCTGTTTCTGTTTCTCTTGAATGTGTAGAAACTTGCGTTTTCATTCAGACATCATCTGAAGACAAACTCCACCCTGATGTCTTCCTCCACCCCTCTGAGTCTTTCTCTTTTTCTCTCTTTGAATGTGCATTTCACAGAATCTCACATGGGCTCTACCTATACGTGACAGCTCAGAAAGGTCATAGTTTTGATATCTGGATTTGATAAACAGGATCCTGTATTGGCAGCTATGTTCATTTTCAGCATAATTATTTTTCTGATGAAGAAGACACATAACTGCATCAACTTTTGTAAGCAGACTTGCATTGTTCTGATATTTTCAGTTTCATTTCTGTTGCAAGAACAAAACATTTTAGGCAGGCATAACGTTACAAATATGGCTTATTGAATGAAGGAAGGAATAGATAGATAAACAAACAAATAAATAAAATGATACTGCTTTGCAAGAGAAAATAAATAAATAAACAAATAAACAAACAAAAGCGGTCGTTTATTTACCTTCATGAGAAGGATGAGGGGATGGTGATTGTTACTGTCAAGCTCCAAAAATCACACAAAAGTACCAAAAAAGAAGCCGATATGATTCCTGTGCGTTATTTCAAGTCTTTCGAAGTCTTTCGTATTTTTCATGTGATAAACAGATCGTAATTTATGTCTCAAAATCTTGCCGTGAATCTGTCGCGCACTCGCGACGTCGTTTGTTTACACGCGCACCGCGCAGTGAGCGCCATAAAGTGCATAGAAGAGAAGAAATTGTGCAAAAAATGACAGAGAAGAAATTGCGCAAATTGAATGAAATGAAAATGCAATTAAATCAAACTGTAGGCCTACAGATTGCAATAAATATAGTTAACAAGATATCAATCAGCACTTACAGTGCAGTCTGTGATGGACTGGCTTATTAATATTAATTTCAGATTAGGATTTTTAAAAGAGGCTCAGAATGAACGTTAGCAGAACCTAATTAATATTCATGATGCGTCATCACGGCCTGGCGTGTTTTGAGCGCAGCAGCAGAGGGCGCTGTGCGGATTTCAGCGCTCTTCCCGCAGCGCGTTTGTCTTTGAACGGATTCTTTGACTGTTGATTCCGGACTTTGTACTGCGGCTCTCAAACACACTAAACTCTCGAACACTCGTCTCAGTTTATTTCATCATATCATTATTTCATCTGTTCAACAGCTCTGAAGATCTCTGAATAATGGCTTTCCAGTATCCAAACGCCTATAAGGACGAATCAGTGGTGAGTGACTCAATGACTGAATAATACAGAGAAAAAGGACATGAATGAATAGATGGAAGGATGAATGAGAGCAGATATATGAACGAAGGAAGGAATGATGAAATAAGTGAATAGATGAATGTATGAATGAATGACTGAAAGCATGATATATATATATATATATATATATATATACATATATATATATACATATGTGTGTGTGTATGTGTGTGTGTATGTGTATGTGTATGTGTATATACTTTTATGTATACATTTCTCATTTTTATTTAGTTGAACTTGATGTACTAAAATAACTACAAGAAGTTGAAAAATTGATATAAAAATGAATAAAAACTATATGGGCATACTTTACCTAAAATGAAAACTGAAAATATGAAATTCAAAATTTTCATAAACTATGGTTGCATGAGTGATGAATGGATAAAATGAATGGATTAAATACATAAATTCATAAAGGAATGGGTGAATAAATGAAATGAAATTATAAATGCATCCATGAGAGAATTAATGAATGAAAGTAGAAGGATGAATAAGTAAATGAACCCATAAGAGACTGAATTAATGGATAAAAAAAGAAAGAAATCAAGAGGTCCTGGTTGTTTACCTGAGAAATTCTCAAAATATTTCGTATATAAAAATATTTGTTAGTATTTTGTATGTACGTATATATACTAAGTTTGTCATCTTTAAGACATGTTTATGTTCTTGAAAGAAATTGATATGTCATTAAAAAATACATTTAAGCATTATTAATGCTGCCAGATGAAATGGCAAAACAAACTAGTCTCTGAAACACTGTTCTGTCATTGGATGATCAAACAGATAGTCCCGCCCCAAACCCACAGCATTAGTTGAGTCAGTGTTGCTGCAGCAGCTTCCACCTGTACTGTGATGTGATCATGTTGCGATAGTGACCTCACTGCTCATGTGATGCATGTGTATATGTGTAATCAGGTGGACGATTATCATGGCTGTAAAGTTTCTGACCCGTACAGCTGGCTTGAGGATCCTGACAGTGAAAAAACACAGGTGATCTACACACGACAGCTCTCCACCCTCCTCTGAACGAGAATGTGAATAATGATTCAATATGATTATTTATGTGTCCGTCAGGCGTTTGTGAACGCTCAGAATCAGCTGACCCTGCCGTTCCTGGAGCAGTGTGAGATCAGAGACATCTTTAAGGATCGTATGACTGAACTCTATGACTACCCCAAATACAGCTGCCCCTTCAAACGCGGGAACAGGTGAGATGGGACACTGATAATAACGAAAGAAATTAGTGTTCACGGTAATGTGTTTACAGTGGAAGACTATGCATTGCAGAGGAATAAACATTAAAATACACACTGTTCCAAAAGCATCAGATGTTCCTTAAACTGAGATGTTTAGCATCTTCTGATAGTTTCTCCGAGCTTTTGTTTTGTATTTGTGAGCACATGCACTACCGGTCTAAAGTTTGGAATAGTTACAGTTTTTTGAAAGAAGACTTTTATGCTCACCAAAGCTGCAAAAACAGTTTAAAATAACTGTTTTCTGTTAATATACTTTAAAATCTCATTTATTCCTGTGATGTAAAGCTGAATTTTCAGCATCATTCCTCCAATCTTCAGTGTCACATGATCCTTCACAAATCATTCTAATGTGCTGATTAGTTATCGATTATTATTGATTCTAAATTATTATTAATATCAGTGTTGAAAACAGCTGTGCTGCTTAATAATTTTGTGGAAACTGTGATGCATTTTCTTAGGATTCTTTGATGAGATTCAAAAGAAACATTTTGTAACATTATGAATGTCTTTACTGTCATTTTTGATCAATTTAAAGCCCTTGGCAAATATAAGTGTTTGTTTATTTATTTATTAAATTGTACATGTATATCACAATTTCCATAAAACTATTAAGCAGCACAAATGTTTTCAACATTGATGATAATAAGAAATGTTTCTTGAGCATCACATCAGCATATTAGAATGATTTCTGAAGGATCATGTGACACTGAAGACTGGAGTAATGATGCTGAAAATTCAGCTTTGATCACAGAAATAAATGACATTTTACCAAATATTCAAGTAGAAAACAGTTCTTTTAAATTGAAATGATATTTCACAATATTACTGTTTTTACTGTATTTTTAAACAAATAAATGCAGCCTTGGTGAGAAGAAGAGATGTCTTTCAAAAACATGTTGACAGGAAGTGTATGTGTATGTTTTCTGAAGTTCTACCCTAACAAACACAGTTTTTTTTCCTCTCTCCTGAAGGTATTTTCACTTTTACAACACTGGTCTTCAGAACCAGAGCGTTTTGTACGTGCAGGAGAACCTCGAGGCAGAGCCCAGCGTGTTCCTGGACCCAAACACCTTCTCAGAGGACGGGACGGTTGCTTTACAAGGTGCTGGGTGTATCTGTGTTTCTCTTTCAGTGTATCGCTGCATTGACCGTCAGCTAAGGCTTGCAGGTTATTCTCAGGTTATGCGTTCTCTGAGGATGGCGAGTACCTGGCGTACGGCACCAGTGTGAGCGGCTCCGACTGGGTTGAGATCCGGTTCTTGCACGTGGATGGCGCCGTACATCTAGAGGACCGACTGGAGAGGGTCAAATTCACCTGCATGTCCTGGACTCATGACGGAAAGGGACTCTTCTATAACTCTTATCCTGAGCAGGAGGGCAAGAGTGATGGTAAACACACGCAAACACGCATGATGCACAAATTCACACATGCAGGTGTAAGAGACAGTGTTCTTTTAGTATTATTCGCATACTATATTAATATTTATTTAGCTTTAATTTATTTTTATTTCAATTTTAGCTGTAGCAATTTTAGCACTTTAACCTAAACTTATTTTATTTTTACTTAGGTGTATTTTTACTGTAATATTTCTAGATTATATTTTATTTCTGCTCTTTAATTTTTATTTCAGTTTTAATAGCTTTAGTAGTATTGTTCAATACTGTTTTTTCATTTTTAAATAGTTCTATTTAGCTTTAATTTATTTTTACTTCAATTTTAGTTTTAGTAATTTTAACACTTCAACTTAAGCTTGTTTTATTTTTAAGTTTTTCTTTTAGTATTTTGTTTTATTTCAGTTTTTACAATTTTATTTCAGTTTTTAATAGCTTCAGAAGTATTATTCAATACTATATTAGTATTTATTAATATTTTGTAATAATAACTTTTTAAAAAATATATATTTCTGTTTTGCTTTCATTTATTTTTATCTTATTTTTCCTTTAAGTTTTTCATCTAATATTTATATTTTATTTCAGTCACCAAAAGTTCTTATTAATATAGCTTTAATGGTAACACTTTACGATGAGGTCCCATTTGTTAACATTAGTTAATGCACATTTATACTAACCATGAGCAATACATTTGTTATAGTATTTATTACTCTTCTTTAATGATAGTTAATAAAAATACAACTGTTCATTGTTAATTCATGTCTGCTCAGGTCCAAGCTTCAATTTTATTAGTCATGTGCACAAAAAGTCATGTGGTGAGGCACAGGTATTTAAATAATAAAGTTGTAAATTATTTATATAATAATTACTTAGAAGGTATTTAAAAATGAAAGGTCTATTAAATAATATTAACAGATACAACTTTTACTTTTAATGATGTACTAGTAAATGCTGAAATGAACATTAGCCATGATTAATAAATGCTTTAGAAGTATTTTTCTTTGTTAGTTCATGTTAACTAAAGTCAGCAAATGGAACCTTATTGTAAAGTGTTACTGCATTAGTTTTAGTTAACGATAACAGCGCCAGTAAGATCTTGACTGACGCCTCTCTGTCTGTCTCTCAGGCACTGAGACGTCCACTAACCTGCACCAGAAGCTGTTCTATCACGTGTTGGGAACCCCTCAGTCTCAGGACGTCCTGTGTGCTGAATTTCCTGATGAGCCGAAATGGATGAGCGGTGCTGAGGTAACAAACACACACACAGATGGTGCTTCATTTCTGATTGTGTTATGAGGTAAATAATGTGTGTATGTTTTCAGGTGTCTGATGATGGCCGTTATGCGCTGTTGTCCATCCGAGAGGGCTGTGACCCCGTCAACAGACTCTGGTACTGTGACCTGAACGACGTGCCACAGGGAATCACTGGTACAGACACACAGAAACGTTATTATTCAGACAAAAAATGCTTGCTTTCCCCTGCCAGGATCTCATGTATATCTTATTGATGACAGGTTTGCTGCCATGGGTGAAGCTGATCGATAACTTCGATGCAGAGTATGAGTATGTCACAAATGAAGGAACCGTTTTCACTTTCAAAACCAACCTGGATGCTCCTCAATATCGACTCATCAACATCGACTTCGCCCAGCCGTCCATCAGCCAATGGAAAGAGCTCATTCCCCAACACGACAAAGACGTCATCGGTGAGCAGAGATACTGTTTTTAGAGATCACGTCAAATCAAAATTTCCCCTATTTCTTTGTCAATTAATGTCCCTGGTCTTGTGGTGCCTAATTCATATATTTTCATGATCATCAAAATGTAATTTATTATTTTTCCACTGAAATAATTTTTCTGGCCCACTTTTCTCACAGAAATATGTCACGTTATGGAATGTAGATGTTGCAAAATCTGTTTAAACTCTATTTAATTTAATGCAGTTTGTTGATTTAAAAAGTGTAACAAGAGTTTTATTTTATTTACAATACTGGTCAAAAGTTTGAATAATTTACACAATTAAACATTTAAATTATTATTATTTTTTATGTTTTTGAAAGAAGTCTTGTATGCTCACGAAGGCTGCATTTATTTAATTAAAAATACAGTAAAAACAGAAATATTGTGAAATATTACATTTAAAATAAGTATTTTCTATTTGAATATATTTTAAAATGTAATTTATTCCTGTGACACAAAGCTGAATTTTCAGCATCATGTTCAGTGTCACATGATCCTTCAGAAATCTGTTTTATATGCTGATTTGCTGTTCAATTATCATTGGTTCTTAATTATTAATAATGGTTCTTTTTAATATCAGTGTTTTCATGATTCTTTTATTAATGCAAAATTCAAAAGAGCAGCTTTCATTTGAAATAGAAATCATTTGTAATGTCTCGATATATATAAAAATTTGTGTTCATTTTTATCATTTTATAATTCTGATATAAACAAATAATTTAAATACTGAAAAAAATTGAACCATATTTTCTCTTCATCTCTCTCTTTCAGTGTTTGCTACCTGTACATACTCCAGGTTCCTGTTTGTGTGTTTCCTCCATGACGTGAAAAACGTGCTGAAGATGTTCCATCTGTCCTCTGGGGAGGAGATACGCACATTTCCTCTGGATGTCGGCTCGATTGTGGGCTTCACTGGGAGGAAGAAAGATTCTGAGATCTTTTACAGCTTCACCTCGTTTCTCTCTCCAGGTCCGTCAAGATTCAGAAGCTTCTGAAATTAAGAACTTTGGACCTTAAAAGGACAGTTCCCCCAAAAATGAAAATTCCGTCGTCATTTATTCACCCTCAAGTTGTTCCAAACCTGTATGAGTTTCTTTCTTCTGTTGAACAGTCGACAGAAGCCATTGACTTCCATAGTATGGAAAAAATTATATGCAAGTGTGGCTACCGTCAACTGTTTGGTTAGCAACATTCTTCAAAATATCTTCTTTTGTATTAAACAGAAAAAAGAAACTCATACAGGTTTTGCACAACATGAGGGTGAATAAATGCTGACAGAATTGTCATTATTTTTCAGTGATCTATCCCTTTCATAACTCATACATAACAATCAGGTAATGTTGTAACAGGTGTGTATTGATTGACATGTGTTGTGTTTTCCTGCAGCGATCATCTATCACTGCGATCTGACTAAAGAGCCGCTGCAGCCGCACGTCTTCAGAGAGGTCACTGTGAAGGGCTTCAGTCCTGCTGACTATCAGACCACTCAGGTACAGCAACACGCTTGCAGACACCTCATCTGTCTGTCTGTGGTATGATTGCCTTCACTTCCTGTCTGTTTGTTTCTTACAGGTCTTTTATCCCAGTAAAGACGGCACTCAAATCCCAATGTTTATTGTCCACAAGAAAGGAATCGAGCTTGATGGTTCCCATCCTGCCTTCCTGTATGGATACGGAGGTTTTAACATTTCCATCACACCCAGCTACAGGTGCAATACAAACCAAACACAGAAACATACATCTGATGCAATACTGATCTTTGACAGACATCTCCCTCCTGTTCTTGTAAACATCTGCCTTTTACCGTTTGTGTTTCAGTGTCTCTCGGCTGATATTCGTCAGGCATCTGGGAGGAGTTTTAGCTGTCGCCAATATCAGAGGAGGTGGAGAATATGGAGAGACGTGGCATAAAGGCATGTGACTTCAATTCTGGAGTTAATCAGGGATTGATCTGGACAGATGTTCATGATAGAATAATTGTGTGCTATGTATATATGGCTTCCATTTAAAAAAAAAAAATACTACAGTAATTTGGGGTTGAGTACGATTTTCTTTAAAAGAAATGAACACTTTTATTCAGCAAAGATGCATTAAATTGATTCAAAGTGAAACTAATTATATTTAGAATGTTACAAAATGTTTCAATTCCACATAAATTAAGTGAAATTATGTGACTTTCTATTCATCGCAAAATCCTGAGATAAAATGCACCATGGTTTCTACAAAAACAAGAAGCAGTTTTCAACATTGATTATAATCAGAAATGTTTGTTGAGCAGCAAATCAGCATATTAGAATGATTTCTGAAGGAGCATGTGACACTGAAGACTGGAGTAATGATGCTGAAAATTCAGCTTTGATCACAGGAATAAATTACATTTTTAAATGTATTTAAATAGAAAATAGGTATTTTAAATGATAATATTTCACAACGTTACATTTTGATCAACTAAATGCAGCCTTGGTGAGAAGAAGAGATTTCTTTCAAAAACGTAAAAAAATCGTACTTAGTGTACATGCTACATTGATAGTATGCGTAGTATGCATTTGCAAGATATATATCTTTAACTTTCTGTTGCATTTAATGAAAACTGTCTATTTCTGCTCTCTTCCTGTGCAGCGGGGATGTTGGCCAATAAGCAGAACTGTTTCACTGACTTTCAGTGTGCAGCTGAGTATCTGATAAAGGAGGGTTACACTTCCCCCAAAAAACTCACCATCAATGGAGGCTCCAATGGAGGGCTGCTCGTGGGTATGACACACACACACACACACACACACACACACACACACATACAGGTTTGTGTTCTCCTGGTCCTAAATCCCGACTCTCTCCTGCAGCGGCGTGTGTGAATCAGAGGCCTGATCTGTTCGGCTGTGCTGTGGCTCAGGTCGGCGTCATGGACATGTTAAAGTTTCATAAGTTCACCATCGGACACGCCTGGACCACTGATTTCGGCTGCTCGGAAGTCAAAGAGCAATTTGATTGGTTAATCAAGTAAGTTTACTTCTATTCGCTCCAGTGATGCACAGATACATTTAATTTTCTACTTTTTTTTTTTTTTAGAAGCAGCAGACCCAGTGACACATCTAAAAGAACTGAAATAAAGCAATTAAAGTAATTAAAGCAGCATGCCACTCTAGGGTTTGCTTTACTGTGATTTTTAACCCTTTAACTGTGGTAAAATCATTGTAATGCACAGCATCAAGTTGATTATAGATTTTATAGAATGGTGGTAATAGTAATATGATTAAAATATTGAATTTGTTTATTAATATACCTTAATTTAATTTCTGTCATTATTTATTATATACAGTGTTGTTATTGTTAACTGAAACTGTCAAATCTTTTGAAATAAAGTTGAAATAAAAGATGGAAATTAAATGAAAAAATCTAATTTAGTTGCCTTGGTAACTAACTGAAATAAATTAAAGTTGAAATACTAAAATGATTAAAACTGAAATAAAAATAATTTATAGCTAAATAGAAATATATATATATAAAAAGCAAAAGCACATACTATTATTAAAACTTAAACTAAAATTAATATGCTAAAATTAAAAAGATAATTTCAAATATTAATAAATACTATAATAGTATATAAATAAAATAACTAACAGTAAAATAACACTACTTGCTTTGAATACTGCTTATCCGGTTAGATTTTAAAGATGAAACTATTTGTTTTATTTATTTTATGTATATTACGTCAGCACACCAACTGAATATTTTGCATTAAAATGTTTCTCATTTTTAATATAGTAAATTTGTTTTATTTTATTCAGAAGTTTATTCTTCATGCATTTTATATGTTTAAGTTGTCATGTATTGAATACTATTTTCAGGGCCAAGTCTCTACTTCATTTTAATTGAGGACACTTATCTCAACAGCCTTTTATGACACACAGTTTATTAGATTATTTTATAATTTACAATATATACAGTGTTGCTGTTAACTAAAACTATTCAGTTGTTTTCAGTAATTGAAATAAAGCAATTGAAGTAACTGAAATAAATTGAAAATTTAACAATTCAGAAAACAAACAAGACTCACTGTCTGGCCAACTAAGATTTTGGTATGGAGATAAAGGTTAGGATTTATGATTTTTCATTAGTACCACAGCACAATGTTAGTGTATATTAGCACCATTTGCTTTTGTTATCTGATCGAGTGTTTGGACTCAGAAATGTTGACTTAACTACAAAAACCTATTGAGCTGTAAATGTTCTGACCCTGCAGGTATTCTCCTCTACACAATATCTGTGCTCCAGAAGCTGACGGGGTTCAGTATCCCGCCGTATTGTTGTTAACGGGTGACCATGATGACCGCGTGGTGCCGCTGCACTCGCTAAAATACATCGCCACACTGCAGAATGTGATCGGTCAGTGGCCCGGCCAGTCAAACCCTCTCTTTATCTACGTGGACACAAAATCAGGCCACGGCGCAGGAAAGCCCACCAGTAAAGTCATTCAGGAAGTGGCCGACACATACGCCTTCATTGCCCGCTGCTTAAACCTCAGCTGGATCGAATGAAACAAAAGTTACGAGGCTCTGAACCTCCTCTAAGCTGTTCCTCTACTCCTGCAGGTTTTTCTTCTGACAGTTTGATTTCAGTCTTGCCTGTTTGTTCTCCTGTTCACTGAAATATTCACCTTTTTTTGGTCTCTGTCTGTCCCACCCAGGTAAAAAACAAGTACACTTCCATAATGTACTTCAAGTGCTCTATTTTCGTGCACTAATTTTGTACTTAATATACTAAAAATTATTCCTTAGTACTTAAGATCATCTAAGTGTACTCAACTGTGCTATTTTGAGACCATGAATATGAACTAAAATGCACTTTTAACATTCTGTCTTTGTATTTAAAAAATGTATTTAGTTATCACTTGTAGTACACTTGAGTGGTCTAGTGTATGAAGGATGAGTTCAAGTGTGCTACAAGTGGTAGCTAAATACATTTTTTTAAATACAGAGATAGTATGTTAAACGTGCATTTTAGTTCATATTCATGGTGTCTCAAAATAGCACAGTTGAGTCCACTTAGATGATCTTAAGTTTATCTTAAGAGGTACTAAAGAATCAATTTTAGTATATTAAGTACAAAATTAGTGTGCGAAAATAGAGCACTTGAAGTACATTGTGGAAGTGCACTTGTTTTTCACCTGGGCACTTCTCTGCGGTTTCATTATTTAATGTGTTTTGGTTGAAAACTGTAACCTGAATTGCATTAATGACTGATTTCATATCAATTCACCATGTGTCACGGCTGTGTATGGGATACACTTAGGAAATATTATAATTACTGAGCTCACGGGGTGAAGTGTCTCTCTAGCACTTTACTAAAACTGTATTTATTTGACGACGGGAAGACATGAACAGTTTGTGGATCACTACATCACTTCAATGTACAGCACCCATCAAGAAATCAGTTTGCAAGTGAATCTCATGAAACATGTTCAGGTCACATTTTGCCCCAAACTAAAAGAAATATATATCTTCTTTTAGGATTTTTATGTACTACTACACTATTTTTAATGGTATTTAAGCACATTTAAAATAGTGGTCAAGTGTTATGGATTTTGTCCATGTTTCTCATTAATCTCATTGATTCTTATTACTGAATATGAGAATATAATACATTTTTAAAATTTAAATCAGCATAAATTATATAAATACTCTGCAATAATGTCATGTTTTTTGCATTACTGTAATGACTGAGTTTTTGCATACATGATTGAGAACTGGAGAGGAAGAATGTACTCAGTTGTAACAAAAATAACATCATATATCATTTCTTTTTACTGGAGTTGAAATATAAGTCGAGCATGTTTGTTAATGTGAGATTCACCCCTACAGTGTGTGTGAGTGTGTGTGTGTGTGTGTGTGTTTGTGTGTGTGTGAATGAGCTGTATCTCTTGACAGAAATCTGTTTCTACCTCCACATTTATGCAGATTGTTTTATCTTGGAAGGGAAAAGCAAACAAAATAACCTAGTACAATAAAACACATTTGAACATGAATTTGTTGTGTGTTCAGTAAGATGTTTAGAACATTTGAGCTCTTTCTTTGTTTATTTGTTATATTAGATGATTTTACAGAATAATATTAGCATTCCAAATGCTTTTTAAAAATACTATAGAGAAATGATTAACCTGACCCATCAGTGTGAGCTGAATCTCTGCAGTGTCTCGCTGGCTGGTGGCAGGATTACACACCTACAGCCACAGAAACAAAAATAAAGCAGCGTTCAGCAATATCTCATTTCATTAAATGGCACAGATTGTGAAAACTTTGAAAACAAGCTGTACAAAATATGGTTATTATTGTTCGGCAATTTACACACGCACAGACACACACGCACACATAGGCTACGTGTGTGTGTGTGTGTGTGTGTGTGTGTGTGTAACGACTGTTGTTGTAATTCCGGCCGCATCTGAAATAGGTCGTTGATACCTGAGAAGTTAAGTACTAAATACTCTAGAAAAAACAGTTATGGGGAATGATAAAATCTACTCTCTTTAACTTTCTGTTGTTAAATTGAATGTACACATCAAATTGTTAGCTGAAATATCCACAAAAAATAAATAAAATAAACTTTTTTTAACCTGGCAACACATCCTTTACGAAAATTGGAAAAACATGGTAACCACAAATTAACCGTGAATCTGCACCGAAGTCTCGATTTGAATCAAATGATTCACGAGTCACGCTGAAGTTCTGATCTGAATCAAAAGATTCACTAACCCGCTCCGAATTTCTGATCTCAAATGATTCGCGCTGCGCGCTCCGAAGTCCCGATCTGATTGATATTCATATATACATCAGTTGCGTCGCAAAAGGATTCACTGTTTCGAAGCGCTCCAGTCGGATTGCGTATAGCGAATCATTTGATTTAGATTGGAACTTCGGAACGAGCGCGGCTTCGCGAATCATTATTCAAATAGGACTTCCGAGCGCGTATCACGAATCTTTCAATTTACGATGCAATTGATTCGGAGTTTCGAAAAGCTCCGTTTCACCCATCGCTACGTGCTTTTTAAAATCATACAAGCGATGTCGAAAATCGAAAAATAAATGGCTCTTTTGATCTGGTTTTTGCTAGTGAATCGAGTTTGAGTTGGAATCAATCGGAGCAGTTCCCGAGTTCCAGCGTAAATGACTCACTCAATTGAATCGTTTGTCTGTTCCTCCACTTTTTGCGCCTTCGCATGACACTCTCCTAGCTCGCTAGTTTATGACATTAACTGAAATAAGAGAAAAATTTATGATGCTTACAAATAAAATATCCATATTTCCATTCCGAAGATAACATCCAACACAAATCTACGAACACTAGGCCTATATTGCCAAAAGTATTGGGTCGCCCCCTTCTAATGAACAGGTTTGACTACTTTAGTAATTTATATGAGTATAAATCTTAATGTTAAAGCATATAATGATATTCTAGGGAATTGTGTACTTCTAATTTTATAGCAACAGTTTGGACAGGACCCTTTTCTATTGTAACATGACAATGCCTCTGTGTATAAGGCAAGGTTCAAAAAGAAAATTATTGATTCAGTCAGTGTGGATTTACAGTCACACCAGAGCCAGTGTTCAACTGGGATTAGGACTTGGTTTTATGCAGACCAGTCAAGTTCTTCCACACTGACTGAATCAATCATTTCCTTTTTGAACCTTGCCTTATACACAGAGGCATTGTCATGTTAGAATAGAAAAGGGTCCTGTCCAAACTTTTGCTATAAAATTAGAGGCACACAATTTCCTAGGATATCATTATATGCTTTAACATTAAGATTTGTACTCATAGAAATTACTAAAGTAGTCAAACCTGCTCATTAGAAGAGGGCGACCCAATACTTTTGGCAATATAGTGTATTCAGGTGAGGTAACCATTTACTGCTAATAGTGAAACACTCCATTACTGTGACGAGCTGCACCTCAAAGTAACGTTACATGTTAAATAGAAACATTGTGCATTATGATTAAGTGTGTAGCTTATATCTATATAGTGTGACCACTGCGATTCAGTTGCATCCAGTCACCTCATACTATTCAGTACTGTTATAAATATTTGAGAAATTGTTGTTGTATCTGATTGTGCAGAGTTTTAGTCAATGTAAACAGAGCAAATGGGAGACGCAGATGAACACAAAACAGCTAGGGTGAAAGTTTAATTTTGGTGGGGACATAGCAGACAACACCCCTTTCCCATCCAACTAACTCACCCCAACATTTTTACATTTATGACAAACTTATGACCACAATTTCATGTCATCTAAAGTTTATTGCTATTGTAGCCAACATAAATCAATCATTATTATTTATCAACGCAAAGTTTATAGTTTTACAACTTGACATATAATTTAACAAAAACTCTTTGAGTAAAAATAACTTTTTATGATACTAATCCTAAGTATAGGCTACATTTAGCAGATGTGTGTACAAGATGTGTAGTCGATAGGCTATATAATTAAGGTCACTGACGCAAATGCTATTAGGTCAACATCACCACCCCCAAAAAAGTCTTTATATAGCTAATTGGCGTACTGAATCAAGGATCCCACGGTCTTTAACCTTGTATCAGGAACTTAATTAATAATCACACAAATCAAATGTTGTATTTTATAAAAAAAATCGACGTTTCTACTAACACCTTAACGTCCCTTTGACATTTTGAGGCGATGAATCTCCGGTACTGGTGCTCTATAGTGAACTCACTGTCAGTCCGGTGTTCCGGTTCGAGCGGGGCGGGAGGAGGAGGAGGGCGGGCGTCGCGCGCCTCGGTGGGTCCGGTTTAGATCACATCATTTCGGAGTTTCTCTCAAGCGTTCCTCTTCATCATGGCGCGATGCGCTCCTGACACCGGTTCCGTTCCGTCCCCGTGAAGCGCGTGATGATGATGATGGTGACGGATGAAAGATGGACAAACTATCCGCGAGCATTAACGGACTCTCGTGGAGCTCCGTGTCGCTGCCGCTGGACGTGATAGTGAGCAAATTCCGCTTACCGACACTCGTGCGGCTGAGCCACGGTAAGAAACCATCAGAGTTATTGAACAACCGAGGCGCGACAAAACTAGATCGGCGGAGATGCGAGAGAGTTTGTTTGACGTTGTTTCTCCGCATCGCGTCAAAGATTCTTCAGCTTCTTGCCGAGTCAGAGTTAGCGGAATAAGAAACATCACATTTCGCTGGTATATTAATGAACTTTAGAGTCTGATTATGCAAATGAAGTCTGGAAATACTCAGCATAGTTTGACAAACGCTGATAAAATCACAGGTTTATCGTATAAAATGATTGAAACTTTAATGAAACGTTGTGTAAATGTTTGTAACACAGACTCCTCAGTGAAGTGTGTAGTTGATTTGTCTTTTGGCTAAAGGTGACAGAGTGTGTGTTGTGTGTTAAAGAGCTGCAGCTCTTTTCATATGTTAATGTTGTAATGTGCTGTAGTGTGTGTTGAATACTAAACAACCTCCTGCAGAAGAAACTCCAACATTTACTCAACAATCACAACTGAAGAAGGCAGAATTAAACTCCTGTCAATGTTGTTGACACATTCCTGTATGTGAGAAAGTTTAACTTTCTATCGTGGGAAAAAGCTGCTGAATTGGAATCGGCACTTTTTTTGTGTATTTGCATCAGTTAGATTCCATATTTTCTGGTAAGAGTATTCAAAGAAATAGTTTGCCCCCATAAATGCATATTCTGTTAAGGATTTCTGTTTTGGGTAGATTAACTCTTTAAATATAAAATAGATTCAGAAACTCATAAAGATGATTGAATGGAGAAAATGAAGAGGAATTTCCAGTAGATTTGGTTATTTTTATAAAACATTATGAAAATAGTTTTTTTATATATAGTCTGTAACTTATTTTTAAAAAAGAAGCGAAAAGAAGACTGAACTTCAGACAGTTAAGTTACAAGTCTTCTGCATTTGTGTTAAATTAAACATGAATCTGATTAAGGATGTAATGGATTATTGCTTATATAATGCACATATACTGTATATTTATAATGCCTGATCACCCAAAGAATGATACCGATAATTATAAGTATATTATTGTTCACACCAACAAACGATAACATTCGCTTTATTCTAAGTGATGTTGTAATGTTATCTGCCACATTCTCCATCTCTTTATGGATTCTGATTGGCTGACAATGATTTTATTGTTCATCAGTTGGGAAAAAAATACTCTAAAAGTGATTCAATTGATACTGTTCTTTTTGTCGTTAATGGTACAATTGTGGGATGGACTTTGCTTTTTTCTTAAGGTGCTGTAATTTGCTCGACAAAAGTTTGTCATCGAAATCCAGTCATTTCAATAGGAATCCTTGCGATCAGGAGCTTATATATATAGTTATATAGTTAACTTCCCTGGATGTGAATGGCCCATTAAAGTGCAATAAATACACTATTATATAGTATATGAAATATAAATATGGTAGAATGACAACAGATTTGATAATAAATGTATGCTCTTAAAAATAAAGATTTTTTATTGGCATTGATGGTTCCACGAAGAACCTTCAACATCCATGGAACTAACAGTTACTCAAAAGGTTCTTTATAGTGTCTTTAGATTATTAAAATGTTCTCACACTAAAATGATTCTTTTAAGAACTGTTCACTGAAAGGTTCTTTAAGGAACCCAAAATGGTTGTTCTTTGGCATCACTGTGAAAAAAAAAATCCCTTTTGGAACCTTTATTTTTAAGAGTGTACGGTTTATGAATATCTCTCTTGTTCCTTTTGACTGTAATGTTGATTTTGAACCATCAGATCATCTCTATTTGTGTGTAGGAGTTTCTCACTGTATCAGCACAGACAGCAATAATTATACACAACAGACGATCTCCAGAGAACGTGTCTGTGTGCTGGACTTGTTCCCTGTGTAAAGCATCTGTTTGGAGACTCGTCTCAATGAGGGATTCTTTTAATACCAGATCAATACAGTCCACCTCTCTCTCTCTCTCTCTCTCTCTCTCTCTCTCTCTGTCCATTCATCCATTCTTCAGCAGAGAGATCAGTCTGATGTTTGTGAGGTGATGCTGTTTGTGTCCTCAGTTTGCTAACCTCAGTTCTCTCCCATAAGCCTCATGTGCGGAAGTTCAAAGAACTCATTTGATGTTTGTGGTTGAGTTCTGATGTGTGTGTGTGTGTGTGTGTGTGTGTGAGTGAGAGAGAGAGAGAGAGAGACTTACTGTCTCTTTGGCTGTGTGTTTTAAAGTGACAAATTATGTCAGTTTCAAGGTCAGATACATCCTGATTCGAAGTTTTGTAGCTTTTGGGTTTTCCAGTGGCTGATATCTAGAAAACAAGTTATGTGTGTAAAAAAATCATGTCAAACTCTATTAAAATCTGTTTGTTTAGCACTTTTCACAATATACGTTTTACAGAAAATTATGATGTTAATGTTTATAATATCTTAATATCTTCATGCCTTATAGTTGCAGATTAGAGAGTGTGATTCCATTTGTTTACATTTTGCCATTATACAAACAATCAAGTTGTTTTGATGTGCTGTATATTATATATATATGTATACATGCATTTAATTTAATTGACTTGATGCTATATTCTGATTTAAAAAGTGTTCCTTTAATTTTTTTGAGCAGTGTGTATATATATATATATATATATATATATACATACATACTGCTTAACGTGAATGCACTGTATGTATCTGTTAGGTTGAATATAGTTATTGTAGTTTTATAATTTGTTATTAATTATAAATTCATTAAATAATTCAAATTATTGTAGAGTCAGACAAGCATTACCAATGCTGAGCATCTCAAAAAAAAGCCAAGTGTCGGCCAATATAAATGTCTTGTGCTGAACCTGTAAATGATGAATTATCATGCTTATCAGTTGTTTGTTTGTGTGTGTGTGCAGGTGAGAATGTGGAGGGTCTGTCAGAGGAGGATGTGATTTTGCTTCACTCCTGCAGACAGTGGACCACCGTCACTGCCCACAGCCTGGAGGAGGGTCATTACGTGATCGGACCCAAAATAGACATCCCACTACAGTATCAAGGTACCATACAGGGTTACTGTCGCTAACTAAAACTAAAACCTAAAAAACCCCACTGAAATAAACATTCAAATTTAATAAATAATTAAAAACTTAGTAATTTTAATTTAGTTTAAGTACTAAAGTAACTAAAACCAAATAAACTAAAATTGAAAACTATTTAGACATATTTAAAAAATAATAAATAAAAATGACAAAAACAGATGACAAAATTACTAAAAATATAAAAATGAAATCTAATTCAAGTAATAATTTTCATTGGTGTTTGCTGTCACTTTGCTGTTCTTTCTTTAGTTTTAGTTTGTTCTATGTACATGAATGATATTGCCAATTATTTTGCAGTTGATTAGAGGTGTGTTATTATGTTTAAACTTAACTTAATTACTCCTGGTGGATGATAAAAATGGTTATAAGAGTCTTATCTAGAGGCCAGAATAGACTTTGGGGTGGACTCTGGGAACACTGGATGCAAAATCCTTGCATCATGTTGAAAAAATTTGTTTGCACAGACATGTTTGCACGTTTTTTTCCACAACCAGTTTGTAAACGTAAAGTTTTAAGAAAATAACCAATGAAACTGACCCAAAACTGATTTCTCATCGAGAGCATACAAGCTATTAAAAAAACACTTTGAGCCGAGAGAAAGAGTGAGAGACAGAGAGAGGGAGATGATTGGTTGCTAACAGTATATTGATTGTTGTATTCAAGCACTTAACTTCACACGTTCACTTAGATGTTTTCTCCATTACACACACACGCACACACACACACACTCTCTCTCTCACACACACATACAGTCATTATCAATTCAATTCCCTGTTTTATTGCAGTGAGTATTTTTATACAATATGGGCAAAGCATTCAAAAAATGAACGCCCATGAAAATGAATGCTGAAGATGGTACATTTCTTGTGGAGAATAAAGCCAAAAATGTCAAAGTGATAGGAAGTACTGTAGTAATGAAGATATTTTGTTTTTAAATATTAGTACATTTATACAAAATGTTTTTCATATATATAAAGTATGTTTTATATATATATATATATATATATATATATATATATGTATAGACATTTTTTCACATAAAAAAATTAAATAAAATTTTATATATATATATATATATAAATACTAATGAATTTTAATATTATTTTGATTACAACACAGGACTTCTTATGAATGGCCATCAATAGAACGTGCTCAAAGAACGGTGTTGTTCGGTTTGCGCTTTCATTCATAAAGTCAAACTCATCATTACCTCATCCTGACGTCATTCCCATGGGAGGCACGGAGGAGCCCGTTTTTCCGAGCTTCCGGAATCGCAGACATTACTGCGCTGGACTTCCTCTCCTGGGACGGCCGTTACCTAATATACCCGCCACCCGCACCATTAGGTCAGGTGACCAATGAGATCATCTGCTGGGGTTTCCGGAGGCAGTAAGATGCTGAGAGGGATGGATGAGGTCATTTGTGTCTCCGCGGCTGGGTCTAACGTCTCTCAGATAGACAGATAGAGTGCTAATAAGGAAGATGGAATTACAGAAGAATGATTTTTAGACAGCTGAGAGATGCAGAAGATGAGACCATGTTGATATTTTAGATTTGCTCCTGATTTTAATGATGTGGAAGA
>JAFVLL020001941.1:0-17531 GCA_021397915.2 Tor tambroides
TCTATTTGAAAGTTAGGCTAATAAACATGTTGCATTCTATACGGCCTGATTATATCATTTTTTAAGTTACATAGCCTGCCTCCAGTTTTCCTCAGCTTGACTAATTAAGAGGCAATATTTGACCGGCATATCATCAAAATGTCCGGAAAACGAAACCTCTGCCGGTCACTTTGACCGGCACCATTTTTTTCTAGCGGAAACTCTGGTACAGGGTTCTAACAATCATGGAATCCCTGAAAATACATGTTTTGTTAAATTTAAATTACATTTAAAATTCACTGTGACTGTCTCTGTGTTCAAGCATGAACATAGACCGATGATAAACAAACAGACAGATAGATAGATAGATAGATAGATAGATAGATAGATAGATAGGGAAATTGGTCAACAGGTTGGGAGTATTCATTAAAGTACATGGCTGCAAGTTCGTATCACTTTGAGAAAACCTACAGAGTTGAATTCATTACCAGTGAATATAGAAGAAGTGCACATCTAGCCTTTTTTTTCGAGATTTCTCGTTGGCTTGGCTGTGATTTAAAATGCCGTCAATTCAAAGAAGGCACATTTCAGTTTCACCCACACATTTCTAAGCAACTGATAGGATCTAGCCAGACTGAATACATTTTTCAGAGTGAGTGAAATGCCATGCACCTGACCACATCTTCACATTGATTCTAGACAGTGTTTTTTTGTTAATTTTTTTGTACCTAACTATCCATCTCAGGCTTGCTGCATAATCACTGCAGTCTCAACACAGCTCTCAGAATTAGCTCACAACGCCAGCCAAATCTGTGTGGTGCGGTGTGAACCCAGGCGGAAATAATGACAGAAGGTCACTCTGTCGGGGAGGCGGGTGTTTCAGCAATGCTTGGCTCTATACTCGTTCTTGGCCCAGTGCTGGACCGTCCAGGAAAAGACAAAGAAAACAAATAGAGTAGCAGAGATTAGTGCAAACATTAAAACAGCAACAACATTGCAAGAATATTAAGCAGTTTTTATGAACATCTAGCATCACATGCCAGAAGATTTGGGAGGGATTTCGTTGGTAAGATCTTTGCAAAGCTGCATTTGAAGGGCAAGAGTTTGTCCTTCGGTCAGGCATGTTAAACCAGTGTGTGATCCCTGTGCAGGTATTGCAGACCGATGCACATCTGTCAAGTACCATTTCTCCCAACCCATTAGACTCAGGAACATCCCTCTCAACCTGACAAGGACCATACAGCAGGACGAGTGGCACCTCTTACGTAAGTCATCCAAAGCTTCCTCTACAGCTCTTGATACACATTGAATATTAAGCAGTGCATGCAAGCTGTAGTTAAGTGTGCTTTGGTGAAAACCATGCAGAGCAATACCATATAAAAATGACGCCTGCCATGTAAATATTTGTTTTGACAATAATTTGATTGTGATTATGATACTAAAATCAGTTAAATGTATTTGTATAGTGCTTACACATTGTACATGTATGTTTTAAAAAACTGAAGCAACTGTAGCTGGAAGGACAGTACTGAGGATCTGAGAAGTTTACTGAGAAGTAAAAAGATTAAAAATGTTTTTTGGATAGAAAATCAACATGCTACTGGCTATTATTATAGCAAATATAGTGGATCATGAAGCATGTAATTTACGTTTAATTGTTAGGCCAGATTTTTATGTAATTCTTATGTTCAAAGAGTTTTTTTGGCTTTTAGTCCAGGTATGTTAGTGTTGAGGATGTTATGGACCTTCAAATATAATAATTCCCTTGTGGCGGGATCCCTAAACTTTTTAATGTATAAAAACTCATCTACAGAGTAAAAAATAAAGCAATGGCTTTTAAAGCAATGGGGTTTTTTTTCTGCTGGAAAAAAATGTCTAAAAATATCAGCGCCTCAACCGGTGCTATAGAATGCCAACATCTAAATAAAAGTGTGACGTAACTAAAGGCTACTAACTATTATAAAAATAGAGTTCAGCACTTTAAATTTTTTAGATCATTAGTTTCTATTATCTATTATACCAATAAGAATACAGCTCATGTGTTTTGTGCTAATGCGGTTATTGCATGTCTTGTCATGAATATGTAATCATAACCTTTTCTTGCATCTCCATGAGATGATTATGTGCCCCACGGTACTGTTTTGTGTACACAACCTTGGTCAAATGTCATTTTCTGTTGGAAGGAATCTTATTAGCTCTTATGATGTTGTAACTTAGCAAGTCTTGAGGGAGCCTGCAAGCCTTAATTACAGCCCTCGTTAAAATGCCTCCTAATTAAGCTTTTCTTCCTCCGTGCATGTATCCCAATCAGATGTTATAATGTGATAAGTTAAACGTACTCAATCAATATTTGCAATCAGCAGCTCCGAAACTTTATGCATGGAGTCATATTGAGCTCAGTGAAAGTTCCAAAAGATAAAGTGGTACCCATAGCTGTATAGTGTTGTTAGCTAAGTGGGCGGTAGTCATGGAAACAGTGTGTTTTTCTACGGTGTTCAGATCTGCGGCGCATCACGGCGGGGTTCTTGGGCATGGCTGCTGCCGTGATGCTGTGTGGAAGCATTGTGGCCGCCGTGGGATTTTTCTGGGAGGAGAGCCTCACCCAGCATGTGTCTGGACTCCTCTTCCTTATGGCAGGTACACAGTTCTGCTTATTCGCTTTTATTATCTAACTTTCTCTTCGTTTTTGCTCAGCTACTTGTTACTCGTTTCGCCCAGTCGCACACACTTTCTAGTAGGTGGTTCTTTTTCCTTTCCAAGTTGTTGTCTACCTTGTGCATTCTCCCACGTCTCGTCTATTTATCCGTTTATATCCTTCTGTCTTATATTTCTTGTCTTGCTTATGTGTGTGTGTGTGTGTGTGTGTATACACTGAAAAAAAAAATTCACTCAAATGGCTAGTACATTTCACATGTAAATTATAACAAATATTATAGTGGGAATTTTTCAGTGAATTTTTTTGCAGGTTACGTCATTATGCTAGCAGGTGGCGGTCTTTGTAAGTGAATAATTCTTTCAACCAATTCAATTCATTCTTTTATTTTATAACTTTTCTTATAACAAAAAGAACTGAACATTTAAACGCACAACACTTTCTCACTCCCAACTCGTCACATATTGATGCTTGGTCAGGACCCCTTGGCGTCACTTTTAGACGCACAGGGTACTCCTTTAGCGTCATTTTTCGACGTGCAGGGTCCTCCGTTGTTTTCAGTTGTTTGTTTTAATTTAATGGTTTGCATGCATTTGTAAAAAATAGAAATAATTTTAAATAAATTTATACTTTCATTGGAGCACCTAAGCCCACCCCTACTGTAAACCTACTGAATAATATAAAACACGTAACAGGCAAATATAAGTGCAGTCACAGGTATTTATTGCAAAAACTGACCATAAACAAGCAGTATAAAAGCATTCCAAACAAGTCGTGTTGCGTTCCAAGTCTTCTGCAGCCATATGATGTCTTTATTCGAAGAAGATAGTAAAAGATAAGGTTTTAATCGCTGAAAATGATCCCCCTCCATTAACGGGCTCACATCTCACTCAAACACATACCGCAGCATCACGCAATCGGTCACGAGACACACAAGAGCCAATAGCATTTCACAACCAAGGCTGATGTAAGGCTTCTTCTGGCGGCATTTTTCCCGGTACCTTTCGCGTCGGCATATTGACGCCAAGGGTTTCTTATTTAAAGGGTCATGAAACCCCCTGTTTCAGCACTGGTTAGTTCTCGCCACAGTTTTAAAAAATGCTAAAAAAGTGGGCGTGGTGCGCTGCGGAGCGGAGGGTGAAGAGGGGAGACAGATTACACACACAGCTTTGAGTTCAGACAATTTCATTTCGCTCCCATCCAGTTACACACAAATAACTGCACAGCAATTTGCACTCTTCATCGAAAACATATATATGAATGCGCTGTTGCACCTCTGATAACGTTTTAGACTTATTCTGAGGCGTTTATATAAGCCTTTTGACGGGTTGTGTCACGGAGCTGTAAAAACGGTTACACTCACTAAGTGATCGAATCGCGTTTGTACCGAACTCTTATTACAAAGCAAAACAGACGCTCTCCTTCGATCCATTAACGTTTCTCTCAGTTAATGTGCGCGATTTCACAGTCTGAAGCGTCTGTCATAGCAAATCAACACATGCTGTTGTGAATAATTAAGCGAAGCGTCTTCTCATAGGATAAGAACACGCAGCCTCATGAATAATTAAGTAGACACCGACGCATCGATGTACTATAGTCCATTGCCGCGTCACAAATTGTGACATCAACACGAGGTAGATTTTAAACCCGGAAGATGAAAATAGCGCAAAAAATCTTAAAATTAACCTGTTTTCTCCAACAGTTAAAATGATCGGATGCTAACATTGTCTTCTATGATGTGCAACACAAACACCTCTGCTAAAATCTCAGAAAAAGTAGTCTGGGGTTTCATGACCCTTTAAAGCAACGGACCCTGCACGTCGAAAAATGATGCTAAAGGGGTATCAATATGTGACATCAATATGTGAGCATCAATATGTGACGAGTTGGGAGTGAGAATGTGTTGCAATGCAATAAAGCAATACACAAAAATGTATTAAGTGAACAAATGTTTCAAACAGATTAAAGTGCAAAAAAATTATAAAGAGCAAGGTAATACTTTACAAGAAGGTCTCATTAGTTAACCTTAGTTAATGCATTAACATTATCAATGAGCAATAGTTACATTTGTTACAGAAGTTTTTATTCTTTGTTAAAAAAATACAACTGTTAGTCCATGTTAGCTCGGGTCCATTAAATAATACAGTTACAACTTTTGATTTTAATAATGTGTTATTAAATGTCGAAATTAACTAAGATAAGATAAAGTGTGACTGAACAACAGAGAATCAAAACATTTTTAAACAATAAAAATATGCTCGCGGCCATGTTGTAGTCCATAATAAATGTAAAAAAAGTTTGAAAATAAATAGTGTATTAAGTCTAAGTATTCAGTGCTGCAATGAACACTATTCTATACTATACACTGCCTGAGCGCGTTCGTGTGTTTTGGGGGGAGTTGTGGCTTTGCAGAGTGATTACGCAGAGAGGGTGGGGATCTTGCTTTCAAAGCTAACTTGCTATCGCAAGCCTTTCCAAAATTGCCTACCCTATACCTTTAAATCATTTAAATACTTTTCAGAAACAGAAAGTAGGGCAGCTGCTGTGTTTACAGGGTAATGGCTGCATTTCTGCTGTTCCATCAGCGCCATCTGCTGTCAGAGAGTGAAAATGCATTTCATTCAGCACGTCTCCTTCACTCGTTCCGCCATGCGCTTCTCATCCGTGTTGGGTTTGTTTACATCAGAGTGCGCATGCCTCTTTGACGCAGCATACAGTGGTGTTGTGCATTTTAATCAGTTGATGGGAAAAGTATTCTTAAAATGCATTCTAAAAATCGGAATAATTTGTAATAAATAATTATTCATGGTATGAAGTGCCCACGATAACAATATCGTGCAGGGTTCTTAATCGTGATATATCCTATTACCGAATACTGGCACATATCTGGAATGAAATCCAGACATACTACATTTATCGTGTTGCTACATTGTTATTGTCAGGTGACAGTACAATGTCAGTTGCATCACTTCACTGCCATTAGCAACTTCTCTCCTATGGCCTCATGGGATAATATAGTGTTCATCAGAAGCAGACTTCTTTCACATACTGTTTTTCGCCTACTAACATGTAGGCTATTCATATTCAGACACAGCTCCCTTTACAAATGAGCCATTGAATCATTCAGTAAACAGATTAATTACACAAATTCAAATGACTCACTGCATCTGCCTACTTCCATAGAATGGGTGCTTTTCAGTCAGAATGCTGCGAGGCTGCATATGTCGACTGCCATGTCATCAAGCCCCATCAAAGGACATCTTAATCTAAAGGACAGTCTTTGTTTCGCATCCTTCATTTGAAGGATGTATCAGGTGTATGAAAATGAATCTGCATTGAGCTCGTTCAATTTCATTATGTGAGGCAAGCCAAAAGGATGCCATTTAAGAACCACCCTACTATGCAAAAAAAGAATAAATCATTCGCTCATACAATTTGTTAAAAATTCTATAGAATTCTAAAGAATAAAGATTTTTTCAGGAATGAAAGTTGCATCCCAAATGACACTAAACACTTACTCTATGCACTATGTACTCAACTGTCTAGTGTGTGAATTATATAAGGTTAATTTAAAACAATTGAGTGCATGAAGTGTCCGACATTTCACACTTTTTTTTTTTTTTTTTTAATTAAGTGCAATAGCCAGGTATTTGAAGAGCACTTTTTTCCTTTTGGAATTTTCAGTGTGAACACTATCTATAGGCTACTAAAAAATGGCATAGAATAGTGCACAAGTATGCAAATTGGGACGTCAAGTCATTGAATCATTAACAATTTTTTTTCAAAAATACTGAATCATTCATGGAAAAAACAGCTACTTTGTGTTGCAACATTAATGCTGTGTCTTTGATTGGAACTCTTGTGTTTACAAACACGTACTGTATTGCACGAGGTGCATACCAAGAGTTCAGATGTTTTTTTCCTGATTCTCATGTGTTCATTAGATCAGTAACCTCAAACCTTCTTCTGTCCCACAGGAATCTTTTGCACAATCTCACTGTGCACCTACGCTGCCAGTGTCTCATACGACCTATCCAGAAACCCCCCTTTCATCTACGGTCTGCCCAGTGATGTAGATCACGAGTACGGATGGTCCATCTTCTGCGCATGGGTCAGTCTGGGCCTAACAGTGGCGTCAGGTTGCATCTGCACAACTTATCCATTCCTGAGCCGCACAAAGGCTCTTCGCTCCAAAACGGCAAGGGAGTCGTCTGTATGAGTGTCCTCTGGTGGCCTGGAGGACTCAGCAAATCATTAATCAGCACTTGGCGCTTTAGTAAAACGGATTCAAGTGGGACTTCATGCTGTATGGAGCTGTTTTGAATGTCTTGTAGATTTCAGATAACTTCGTTGGGCTCGTGAGATGTGTCGGTGTTAAACAGAACGAAAACGGTTGCATTTCCTGTGTGTCTTCTACACACATTTGCTTACACACACGTAAAAAAAAAAGAAAATACACACGAATATACAGTATGTGTGAATATAATGAACAAAACCTTTGATTTGAAATGGGTATGTGTATGTTTGTGGGTCCTTGTGATGCAATCCTTCTCTGGATCAGGTGAATATTCTGCACACTAAGGATCTGAGCCACAGTTTTTTATGCAAACCATCTGAAATTCTAATTATTGCTCTGATCATGGTCAGTTTTATTTTTGTATTATGCGATTAAAGCATATTGGTTTCCCTACCACTTGCAAACGGATACAAGTCGACTAACCATTGGCTCAAGAGCTGACGTCAAATGAAAACATCAAACAGATACAGAATTCAATCAGGGATGAACAGGACACTTCATGTCACCGAAGTCACCACATCAGACAAATGTATAAAGGCATGATTGCATATATATCACCTTTGGGTAACAGCTGGTGGCTGATATTCAACGAGATTGAAAAATCAAAGACAAACGAGAAGTCTTGAGATCTAAGACGTGGATATGCAAATTTGTGATGGGATGAAATGTCTCTGAAGATTCAGGGCTTGAACGTGGCTGTCACTAGCAGTGCAATCGTAATACGGAAGCATGTTTTAAGTGGATGGTCTTGAATCTTCCAGTCTCGCTAATGAAAGGCCTCTCATGACGTCACGTCATTGTTGAAAATACAAGTCCTTCCGTTCCACACGAAGCGACCAGGATTATATTAACTGCTGGATATTGTTTTCCAAACTGAGCCAAAACAGTAACATATCCCTGAAACTGTACTGTTTGCCTCAAAACTTCTGTTGTGTTCCTGAAAGTGTATCGTAAATAAAATATTATCATGATGAAATAAAGGTCTACGAAGAAACCAAATTGTTTCGTATGAACTTAGGCAGTATTTGGGCTTAGGGTTCATTTTTGACTTTCAGCAGTGCCAGCATGTTTTCTGCTTTCCCTTTTCCAAAAAGAATACTACCTGTGCAGAAAAAAATCAACAATGCTGTTGATTGCACCTCTCATAACAGCTGGCCATTATGCATGGTTCAAGAAAAGCACTTAAATTAACAAAAATAGAAGTAAATAAATGATTTGTTGATGATATCAGCTTTTAAATTGAGGCCAGTGGTGCTGCAAAACCGGAAACAGTGAAATTCTGAAGTATTTTTTTATAGACTGTATTATTAAAAAAGTTTTTAGTTTAATTTGAGTCATTTATGTGCTTTTGTCATTTAATTAGTTTTTGATCAATTCTATTTAGTTTTAGTATTAGTAATATACAGTAGTACTTAAACATGTCATACATATTTGAAATTTTTAATTGCCAAGGCAACATCTCTAATTTTCATTAAAATGTTCAAGCTTATATTTTTATCCTATATTTAGATTTTTTTTTTTTTAATTTCAGCTTTATTTAAGAAAATTATTTTTTATTTGTTTTTGTTTTAGTAAACAATAACACTGATCTGGAAAATTCAGGGAATTTTAAAATTGTAATTTTCAGGATTGTAAAAGTCATATAATTTGAAATGAATGACCAAAAAAAAAAAAGATGACTCTATAGTGTATATAAATTGTTCTAGTTATACTCAGTTCTATTGTGCTAAATGTTTTAAAAGTTGGTCTTTGTGAGTGAAATCTCAATATTTATCTATTTATTTATTTAATCCTTATTCAGTATTCGCAAATGGCTGGAAAAAGTCATGGAAATATTTTGCATTCTAAAACAGATGGATATGCAGGATTCGTTTACACAGTCGTTCAAAACCAGGACTGTCCATTATTCTGACACAAGGGGGCGCCAAATTATCATCAATACACACACAGACTCTTGCCTAAACTATGAATTTGATTTTTTTTTTTTTTAAATTAGGTCCTAAACTTATATGTTGTTGTGGTGGGGAAGTGGGGGCCACACACAGCAATAATATATTGCGCATTATTATCCTTCTGTTGAGTGTGCCACACAACACAAAAACAAAAAAAAAAAGAAAACCAATTGTTGAAACAATGTTATAAATAAAAAGGTTGTATTATCATACAGATAACATTAATCAAAATGAAACTTACATGTACTGAGCACTCGCACAAGCGAGGGAAAACTACTTCAATGTATCTGTAAAATGTACTGTAAATGAGGCTGGGGACCAAGTGACTTGTGCTGGAGTAGATACACAGTGCCATCACTCGTGTGTGGACAATGATATGTCCTGACCAAAAATGAGTGAAAATAAAGGGAAAAAAAACTTCTACCAGTGTGTTTGTGTCCTCAAATGGGTAAAAATAGTGAAACATCCTGAATTTTCTATTTGAAGACTGAACACTATATACAATAAGATTAGTTTCCCAGTGTCACAGTTGACTTTCTATCATACACGTGTGTTGTTCTTTGTGAAATCTTCAAAAATACAGTCTTTTCTTCATAAAGGGAAGAAGTCGCAAAAATATAGGAGAGATAACATGCATTTCTTATATAGTAGTAATAAAAGAATAAAAACAATGGATTCTGACCTTGCTTCTGTACAATGTCAAAACATTTTCTAATAAATCTTTTCGTCTAAATGCTGAGACAGACTGTATGTACTAAAACTACTGGTACCTGAACTAGAAACATATGGAAACCTCAGAGTCCATGAAAAAAAAATAACATACAAGTTTGGACAAACACACAAAAAACATTGCAATACATTTAATATTACTTTTGACTATCCTCAGCAAGTGGCTTCTATAGGACGTCTGTGGAGCTGAGCTAAGAGTCAGTGTCCCATGGAACCAGGCTGGAAGGTGGCACAGCGTTTTCCCTTAAGCTTAGGATTGTTTTTAGGTTACTTGAAAACACTGAACTGTGTAAATCCCAAATAAAAGCTTAAAATGCTCACAAATCTACACTTTAATTGCCTAATATCTGAAAAAAAGGTCTCATGACGCCATTCGTCGTTTAGAAACACCCGTTTGTAGGTTCAAAAATGCACTATTTTCATCTTTAACCACAGATTTTGAGCTATGATTTCTGCTTGTTGAACATTCCTCTCCTGCAAAATGTTTCAAGTGTATGAATGAGATTTAAAATGGCAGTGATCTTTTAAAGTATTATGTGACCAGAGGAACAAAATGTTTTTCAAAAAAAGACATCTGAATGTTACATGTCATTTGAATCAAATCAAATCTGCTGTTTTGTCATATTACAGATTTCAGATTTCAGTCTAAAGCTCAGCATCAGTCAACCAAATCAATAACATTTCTATACGATTATTTTCCTGAAATTTTTACAGCTTTACCAAAAAAATATGTAAAATGTTAAAAAAAAAAAAAAAAGCTTTAGCGCAACAGCAGAAAAATTACGCACATAAAACATAATGGACAACACATAAAACACCTACAATCCTCTACAGATGTCTTTTGAACCCTTTCCTCCTGTCAGTCCTATTTATGAGGATTTTAACGACGGCATCCTGTTTGTGGCATCATCTCCTGCCTTATTTAGAAACCTTTGATGATGCAATAGGCCTCCATGGAGGAGAAGATGATGTACATCAGCCAGAGACTGAAAAACAATGTCGTGGTGAGGATTTTGGGAGTCTGCGGGCCACCCAGTTCCCCTCCGATCTCGGGCCGGCGGCGGTACATGAGGACGGCGACACAGATGAAGGCAAAGATGGTGAACAGGGTGACGGAGAACGCCAGCGTGCCGGGGTCCACGCGGAAGTACTGGCCTTGTGACTGGTGAAATATGGCAGCGATGGACCAGGCCACTCCGATGCCCAGAAAGACGTTCACAGCATTGCTGCCCGTCACATTGCCGATGGAGGCGTCAGCGTACTGATCCTGGATGGCTGACACTTTACTAGCGAATGTGTCTGATTTTGAAGGGGTGGTGAGAGAAAGACAGAAAGCAAGAAATATTGTCAGGCTGCAAAAATAGGCATCAATAAATGGATGACTCTTGTATGAATCATTGTATGAAATCTGTAAAGAACACGTTCAGCTCGTATTTTGCTCAAAATTCCACATTTTTAGGATCATTAAGCATTTGTATTGTGATGTTGCACACATTTTCTCTCCTGAATTCCCAATACTGTAAAAAAAAAAGTTCAATTAAATGAATAAAAAATAATGACATTTATTTTAAGGAAATTATTTGATTTATTATTTTAATATTATTCTTTTAAATATTTTTAAATATTCACTACCATTACCGTTTGGGGTCTTCTTTTTGAAAGAAGTCTCACAAAGGCTGCATTTATTTGATAAAAATACAGTAAAAATAGTATTTACAATAAAAAAAGGGTTTACTATTTTAATATATTTTAAAATGTATTTTTTTTTGTATAACAGCAAAGCTAAATCTTCAGCATCATTACTCCAGTCTTCAGTGTCACATGATCCTTCAGAAATTATTCTAATATGCTGATTTGCTGCTCAAGAAACATTTCTTATTAGTAGCAACATTGAAAACTTTTTTAGGATTCTTTGATGAACAGATAGTTCAAAAGAACAGCATTTATTTGAAATACAACTTTGTTGTACAATTATTACAATTATTGTATTGTAATACTGTAATATATTCTCTACTGTCACTTTCAATAATTTGAATGCATGTTTGCTGAATAAAAATGTTATTTTCTATTTTTAAACTGCTTTTTGAATACAGTAGTAGTGTGTGCATACACATATATGTATACACTATATTGCCAAAAGTTTTGGGACACCCCTTCTAACGAACAGGTTTGACTACTTCAGTACTTTTCATGAGAATCCTAATGTTAAAGCATATAATGATATTCTATGGAATTGTGTTCTTCTAATTTTCTAGAAACAGTTTGGACAGGACCCTTTTCTATTCTAACATGACAATGCCTCTGTGTATAAGGCAAGGTTCAAAAAGAAATGATTGGTCTGCAGAAAGCCAAGTCCTAATCCCAGCTGAACACCTCTGGTGTGACTTTAAATGCAGACCTTGAGCCAAAAACTCATCATCAAACACCAATGACTGGTACTACACTATTTGGACAAAAGTATTGGGACACCCCCTTCTTTAGAACAGAAAAAGGCACTTCCAAATCTGTGGCAACAAAGATTGAGAAACATGATTCATGGACACATGATTCATGTATTTAAAAATTGTATTTCCATCTATGTTGCAACAGTTTTGTAAGTGTCTATAATGACTGTACCCATATGTATACGTCATTGGTGTTTGGTGATGAGTCATTTCTTTTTTTCACTCATTTCTTTTTGAACCTTGCCTTATACACAGAGGCATTGTCATGTTAGAACAGAAAAGGGTCCTGTCCAAACTGTCGCTATAAAAGAAGCACACAATTCTCTAGAATATTGTTATGTGTTTAAACATTAAGATTTGTACTCATGGAAATTATTAAAGTAGTCAAACCTGTTCATTAGAAGGGGGTGTCCCAATATATATACAGTACACACTATAAACATCATTACTAAAAATAACAGAAAATAATAAATAATGGGGGGGGGGGGGTTGTCATGAGCCTTAATGTCATAATTCACACCTTAATGGTCCAAAAAAAGGAAACAGGTTTTAATTTTTCTTGAATTAAATATATATTATTTTAATTTTATTTTATTTGGGGGTGAAATGTGATTTAAATATGTTTTCAAGTACCTGGCACCGAGGTTCCCAGCGCCACAAACACGACCGCAGTTACAGAGTCTTTCAGGCCAATAGTGCATCCAAAATGGGATGCCAGGTCTCCAATGAATGCAGTGAGGACGCCAATCATGATGATTGATACAATGAAACACGCCCAGCCATTCCAGTAATCAGTGGGCGGCACGAACGCAAACAGAACCTTCCAGAACACAGTCAGGAAGTGCATGACGTAGTCAAAGCAAGATGGCATCTTTTCTTCCCCACACTCATCATCATCATCATCCCCTTAGGAGGAGAAAAAAAGGAGAGAAGATTTGAATTATGGATTGGTTGTTTGTTTCCTGTGAAGAGACAGGCTGTCCTCTTACTCCAAGGAACATCAGTGTGTGATAAGCATATCACTGTTACACAGAATGGCTGACACCAATCAAATCTTATAAATCAAAGGAGGCAGAACCACAGAATGAAGCTCAGAGGACTGGAAGTCCAGTATCATCTCTGTTTCACCAAATATCACACTAATTAAAACATCTCATATCAAAACAGGCAAAAAAAAAAAAAAAAAAAAAACCTTGCCAGGTTCATGCCAGGTAACTATTTGAACAATAAACTTGGAACAATAAGAGGTGGTGCTATATTGTGAATGTAAAGGATGATTCTTTTACATAATACAGTGTCAACATAACAAAAGGAGTTCATTTTGGTTCACAACTGGAGTGCTGCAGAATAAGTCAGCCTTCTATAAACCACCTAATGTCTAATTATGAGAAATATTCCCCAGTAATTTAGATTATGATCTTCCTCCCTCTCTATTTCTCTCTCCTCTTGACTCAGGCTGTACTAACAAGCTCTGTCAGCTTCAGTCAAGCCTGTCAGAATGAGTGCTTGTGTATGTGCCTGACTGCATATGTGTGTGTGGCAAAACACACAGAGTCACAGAGCTTTGCATCCACACATTCCTTATTAATATGCTGTGCGTCATAACGAAAGACACTTCAAAAACCGTGTCGACGGAGGGTGAAAGCAAAAGGCCTTGGCCTTTTAGAGATGAGAATGGCATGGCTTGTGTTGGGTTATGCCCGCAGTGAGCTTGACTGATGGCAGAAGAATGCTGGGTAAAAAAACCAACCCATAAGAAACACACAAATATCTTTTCCCCTGTTAAAGACAGAGTTGCTCTTAAAAATCACAATTATTGCACAACTAAACTTAACGTTCAGCAAAAAAAAAAAGACACGAAGCAGCATATATAATATTAAATAATATATTCTTGAAAAAATATAAATAATAATAAATATGTAAAAAAGAAATAAAGAATACATTATAAAATAATATATTTAAAAACAAAGAAAACAACTGCAAAAATAGAATTATAAATGTAAAAAAAAAAAAGTTTAAAAAGGTTTTTATGACAGAGTAAGGAGGGAAAATATTCAAGATTATGTAGACATTCAGTACTGATATTAAGACATTATGAATGCAACGGTATTTGTTTCCTACTCAATACTGAGATAAAAAGGTTCTTGGAAACTCCAAATTTATACTGAGAGCTGCCTGTGCATGAGAAAAAAGCAAATTATGATTATCTTCTCTCTCTGGCACTGCTATGATTGACACTCTGTAGATTTGATGAAACATTTAATTGCACTTCAGTCTGGCTACAAGCAGGCATTCAGCACCAACACATTTTAAATTGCAATGGTGCGCTAATTAAAGATATGTGGCCAAATTAGCACAGTGATTGAGCAGCAATTACAACATGCCTTTCAGAGATGAAACAGCAAAATAGCCGTTTTCTAGCATTCCAACTGTCGAATCTGTCATGTCAAGTCTGCAGGGGATTGTGCAATGATTGTGTTTACGGTGTGTAGGCACTTAATGGAAAAAATGACAGCATTTTCTCAGTGACTCACCTGAGCTGACAGTGATGGCCTCTACAAACTGGTCTCTCCAGCTGTTAGTACCAACCAAAAGGGCCAAGTTGGTTTTCTTTATGAGTTTGTCGACTGTGCTCTGGAAGGGGTTAAAATCATTACAACTATGATAACAAAATGTAAAACGTTTAATGCTTTACAAAGGCTCATTTGCTAACATTAGTTAACCATGTTAACATGAACTAACAATTAATAATACTTCTACCTCATTTATTAGGTAAAGTTAATTTCAACATTTATGTATACTTTTTTTTTAAATGTAATTTTTTGTTAACATTAACATACTGAACAATTGTGTTTTTATTAACAAATATTTAAAAAATGTTTGTTAGTTCTTGTTAGTTACTACATTACCTAATGCAAACAAATATGGTAAAGTGTTACCGGTTTAATAAATAAAGTCCATCACCAAACCCGTATGACTGACTTTCTTAAGCCCGAGACACACTGCACGATTTTCGGCTGTCCCAGATTTCTGATTCGCCATGATTGTTTCACGATGCCAATCTTTCGTCTGGGACAGCCGAAAATCGCGTAGTGCGTCTCGGGCTTTATATGAAACGCAAAAGGAAAAACCTGCCACTAGTTCTCAGCATACAATGAAAGGGATTCCAAAAAGTGCATAAAAACAACATGAAAATGGCTTTTGGAGTTTGATATTATTATTATTTTTTTCATTTCAAGAATTTCCATTTTGTCTGTTCATTTCAGATATTTCTTTAAGATGTCACAAGTAACAGCATAAAGTGCATTCAAGGAGAAAATAAAATAAAAAAAATTCAGAATAGGAAAAAGATTTCCAATAAAGGTCTTCCTGTAGTGCAGCCAGCGAGAAACCTGCCAGCCAGAATCCAAAATCTTATTCATTACAGCCCAGAAACTGATTTGTCTGGACCGCATTGCCTTTCGATTATTAAGGTTGTAGTGAGTATTACACCAGCAGAACATCATAATTCTGTGCAATTCAATCAAATCTTCAGGATACGAGGAAATCATTTCGCTTTGAGGCCGAGCAAATGAATCTGACAGACATGATGAAATCTAATAACCGAAGCAGTGGCAGGAGAGAACCGAAGAGGTGAATTAGAGATGGAAAGTGGACACTGTTAACATGTATAACGTGACAGGCAGTCTGAAAGGTTGCGGTAATAGCTCTGCCCATGTCTGCTGTATCTGAAACGCAATTAAATGTTGAATGGTCTCCAGCTGCGGCTACTTCAGCAGGACAGGATCGCATCGCTCATGTCCAGATGCTCTGTCCTTCAAGGACTTCTAAGCCCTCATTCATGCTTCAAATGCCATTGTTCGACCTCAAAGTAATTGCGCGTGTGAACACAGATGGGTGTCTGAATGCATTTTTCATGACAGATTCTTCATGAGCAGAAAAGGTACCTTAAACTCATAGGACTCCTCAATGATTACTTCAAGTTTCACATGTTCACCCAGTGTCGGACGACCCATTTCAGCAATACGCCTCTCATCCTTCTCTTTTTTAGTCAGGGTCTCTTCTTCCCCATCCTCTGAGAGAGACAGACATAGCAAGAGAGGAACAGAAAATTTGATGGGAAAAAAACCCCAAAGAGATGGTAAGTAGCAGGGAGTCTTTCATGAAATTTATAAATGCACTAAAACAATTGGCTCACTCACATGACGCTACACATTTCCAGTGAACAAACATGTACGATTATATCATTTGCAGGGTATAAAAAAAGCCATAACATCTGCAATGTGAGCTATGCTATACTTGCTGACACGCGTGAGAACGCAATGCTGTCAATCCGGACTTGAAAACATGTTTGAAGGTGTGGACCTTTTGTAAGGTTCATCATTACTACTCTAAAATATTGAATGGATCATTGATAAAAGCTATTTAAAGGAACAGTGCGCCCAAAAAAGAAAGTGCTGTCACTCCCAAGTTGCTCCAGCCCACTATTATTTTCTTTCTTCTGTGAAACCCAAAAGAAGATAAGAATGTCCAAGCTTCTGATTTCCATACAAGGAAAGTGAATGAAGGGGGGAGGGGGTGTGGAGGGTTGAGAAGAAAACGTCAGAAATGCATTAGGATGACATTTTTCTAATTGTTGGGTAAACAATTCCTTTACAATATGTGGCCCAGTACTGCACAACACAACAAAATCGCCACAACACAATGCATAGGACTAATTTTGTTGTGTTGTGCTAATTTGTTGTGGCTTGTTTCCGTTGTGTTGTGCTAATTTCGTTGTGTTGTGGCTTGTTTCCATTGTGTTGTGGACTACTGGGCCACCGTACCTTTAAGATAACACAATAAAACAGTTCCATCCAAGTCTATCAGCATGTTGCATTGATTAAAAACATGTTTCACGTGATTAAATGCATGTGTTTAGCATTCAACATATTCTTCCAAACATGTGAAGTAAATACTATAGCTCTTGCATGTTACTCTAATGAGCTGATCTGTTTACTACCTCACAATCGCTTTATGAAACAAGATGTTGGGTTAATTGGCTCAAACATGCACACACCATATGATATCACACATTTATAGTGACAAAAGGAGAATGAATTAAGGAAAAGAAAGAGAAATGGATGAAGAGGAGAGGAAGTGGATACCTGTGATGCTGATAATGGTGGAGGGGATTGGTTTGTCTCTACCCTGCACTTTCCGGTACACATCCCTGCCTGATGAGCCCAAACACATTCACTGAACAGTGTTAGCACAGATGCTAACAGATCTACGCAGCTTTAGCCTATCTATGATGGTGCACAACTAATGCATTTTTAGAAAGCAGATGACAAAAGTTTAATTATCACTTGAAAGAACAGTGCAAATACGAATTGCCTCTTTGATATATTATATTTTGATAGACATTACAGTGTACAAAGTATACATATATATATATATATATATATATATATATATATATATATATATATATATAA
>JAFVLL020001943.1:0-23918 GCA_021397915.2 Tor tambroides
ATGATAACGAGGTGCAGGTGCTGGTGATTAATAGGCAGGAGATGTGGAGCGAGGTAATTGGCTGGGTGAGGAGCCTGGTCCTTCCGTGACAGTTATTTGATAACCATTTTTTTTTAAATATCTGAGATACATTCCAGCAATGGTTGAATGGAATCACCAGCTTTTAGTGTGAGGTACAACTGTGTATCATCAGCATACAGATGAAAAGAAACATTGTGCTTCTTGATAATATCCCCCAGAGGGCGCATATATAAGTTAAAAAGAAGTGGTCCCAAAATAGAGCCCTGAGGTACTCCACTAATAATTGGGGCAGGTGATGAGGAAAACTTGCCTAGCTCTACAGAGAAAGACCTGTCTTTGAGATAAGAGGTGAACCATTGTAAGGCTGTGCCCCTGATACCGATCAGATGTTCTAACCGCCCAATAAGAACATTATGATCCACGTTATCAAAGGCAGCTGTAAGATCAAGTAGAATCAGTACCGCATTTTTACCGGCATTAACTGCAACCAAAATATCATTGAACACTTTAAGCAAAGCAGACTCCATACTGTGATAAGCAGTGAAACCAGACTGAAAAGGTTCTAATAAATTAGCTGTATTTAAGAATGTGATCAATTGTAATTGCACAACTTTTTCTAAAAGCTTTGACAAAAAGGATAACTTTGAGACAGGCCGAAAATTGTTAAAACAACTTTCATCCAAACCTTGCTTCTTAAGCAAAGGCTGAACAACTGCATGCTTAAAGCAATTAGGAACCACACCAGTGTCCAAGGATGAGTTAATCAACACTTGGATACTGGGTCCAATTACTGGAAAGGCTGCTTTTATGATCTCAGGGGGAACAACGTCCAGTGAGGAGTTAGTAGTCTTCATTTTGTTAATGAGATCAGAGAGTTCCATTAAAGAGATATGTTGAAAATGACAAAATAAAAATGGACTAGCAGGCAAATTCAAAGACAGGTCTAAGAGCTGTGAAGTAAAAGATAAGTGAATGGAACTCACTTTATCAACAAAAAATGTCAAAAATTTCTCACAGAGCCCTGCTGACAGCTCCCTAGAATACTGGGAATTCGGATTAATTACTGAATTTATTGTGGAGAATAAAATCTTAGGTCTATGACAGTGTGCAGAAATCAGATCTAAAAAATATTTTGATCTAGCTGACTTAGCAGCGCTCTGAAACTTAACCAGACACTCTTTAAAAATCTCAAGAGACACAGTCAGCCGATCATGCTTCCATCTCTTCTCTGCTTTACAGCATGCCTGTCTAAGAGGCAGGTTGTCATCCAACCAGTAATAAGACTTTATCTTAGGTTGTTTAAATTTAAAAGGAGCAATCGAATCTAAAATATTAGTACAATCTGTGTAAAAAAGAGAAGTCAAATTGTTAGGCCCATAGGACGACTTTGCAACATGCAAGATAGATTCTTCAACAGCATTAGCTAGATAATGTTCACTGAACTGAGAAACAGTCAGTGAGTTTATAAAGCGAGAAGAAAAACCAATAGGCTTATTCACAGTAGCAGAGCTCACAACAGGACCCTTAAAAACAATGGGTTTGTGATCGGAGAAGGAAGCATCATCAATGAAAACATCAACTACAGAAGAACCATATGACATAATAAGGTCAAGTGTGTGACCAAAGACATGAGTTGCTTGATTTATATGTTGAGAAAAACCAAACGAGTCCAATATATTACGAAACTCAGCAAAGGTAGTAATTTCAGTATTTCATCTTCAACTTATTTTATTTCATTTAGTTGCCAAGTTGCCATTTCTAATTTTTGTTTAAGCAGTTTAAGTTGAAAATTTTTAGTATTTATAACATACATGTATAAATATTTAAAAAATAAAAATAAAAATAAAATTCAGCTTTATTTCAATTGTTGAAAATGATTTTAATTGTTTAGTCAACAATACCAATACTGTTATAGACTATATATAACTTATAAACTATATATAAACTGTAAACAAGTAAACATTGTATTTTCACATTACTTGACATTTCTTCACATTCTCTTATGTAAATAATATGTACCCAACAGTCCTGCCCATTGATTGCCAAACAAATATATTTAATGTACGGTAGAGGAATAGCAAAATCGCTACCATATTTCTACCTTCACACAGTACATAACTTGATACCATTTACACAGGCAGCTTAGAGCGGTGAATATTACTCTTAATGCAACTATTAAGGAAGAAGAATCATTAAGGTGAACTGGAATCAATAAATCCTGTATGATTGCACCTCATCATGCAGCTCTGTTTTAACACTCTATTTAAGAGAGCTTCATTTGGTTAAGAAAAGCTAGAAGCAAATCATTAGTAACTGAAGGCAGACAATATCCTCTGTCCCATTGACATGATGACTGACAGGGGCTTTAATGCAAGTGTGTTAGACATCCATCATCACCGTACATGTAAATGCACTGCTCTTGATGAGAAGAAATAAGTGCTATTCAATTAGCACTGAAACGTTCACGTGTAATGGCTTTGACCCATGTATAAAAGCTACTGTTCTCTCTCTCGCACACTCAATCATTCAGGCTTTCTCTTTCACAGCCAGCAGTCCCTTCCCAATAAAAGAACAACTTCCTCACCGAAGTCAACCAGCTTGATTCCTCCTCCTGTGGTGAGCAGGATGTTGTTGCCCTTGACGTCTCGATGGATGGTTTTATTAATGTGTAAATGCTGGAGACCCTTTAGAGACAAGAGCACATGTTATAGACCTAAACTCACGGAAAGAATACATTTGTGTTAATATTTTAAAATATAGAGGATCGGCACTGGTTTTGGATTTTACCATGAGAGCTTCATGTAGGATGTAGGCTATGACGGGTTCCTCCATGCGGTCTCCTCTTTTCAGCATACCTTTAGCCAGATCTGTGACAGACCCTCCGTTACACAACTGCAAACAATTACATGAAATACATTCAAATACAACATTCATACAAAAAAAAAAACCCTTTATGCAAACATATAGAGTGCAACCTGTTACATATGGTAATACAACCTTTTTCTGTGACAATCATAAAAATAAATGATTTAAAAACACATTTTTTAGCCAAACATATAGAGAGCAACCATATAGAGAGCAACCTGTTATATATGGTAATAAAACCAATAGATATATATACGGTAATACAACCCGTTTCTGGTAAAATAATAATATTAAATTAATATTAAATATAAATACATAAGATAAAAATATATAAATAAATTCATGAATTAATTAAAAACAATCAACCAGTTATATATGGTAATAAACCCTGATTCCACAAAAATAAAATAAAATAAAATAAAATAAAATGAAAAATACATATTTAGGCAAACAGAGAGTAACCTATTATATGTGTATTATATTATGATAACGTGCGGTTTCTAGAAAAAAAAACAAACGTTTCTGGTAAAAGAAAGAAAAAAACATTTTATGCAAACATATAGAGATCAAGTTCTTATATATAATACAATCTGTTTATAATAATAATAATAAAAACATGAATTAAAAACCGTTATATGGTAATACAAGCTGTTTGTAGTAAAATAAAAATAAATTTAAAAAATAAAAAAAATAAATACCAAAAGAAAGAAAGAAAGAAACATTAAAAACATTTTTATGCAAACATAAAGAGAAACCAGCTATATTGTAATAAAACATGTTTGTGGCATTTGCTTTTAAAAGGCCTCACGTTTCTAATTTTTCATGACACATTCAACACTACAGTCCAACTATTTTCCCCTTTCATTATGCAGACCAAGAAGGTCAAATAATAGGTTCCTCATGGAAATGCTGAAATGGAAATGCTTTACAGAGGAATATTTACAAAGATTGCAGCTGTTTGTAATGTACAGAGAGATTTTAAATAGTACCGCGTCACATGCTTAATATGCAATTGCATTACAAAGTCTAACCCACGGTTTGTTAAAGCAACAGAATCCTATAAAACTAAGGGTTGATGCTGTGGTTATGATCAATGCTAAATGCTTGCCTTCAGTCAGAGGACACAGAGGTGAAAATGGTTCTTTTTTTCTGAGGCAAGCCCTCTTGAAATTACATAAAATTGTCTAGCATGTTGCCAAGGCAACAACAATACCCTCTTATTTAGAGCCATTTAAATCGACCAAAGGCAAACACGGCTGTCTTCGGCCCGCTGCTATTGTAATGGGACAAAATGTTTGTATGAATGCTTTGACAGTCTCTTATTCACAATATCCCAAAATCTATTCTCTTCTACTTTCCTGAAAGAAATAGAAATACAGAGGCAGAGATGTGCACCTTGAAGTTTAAGAAAAAACATGTCTAACCAATAAAGAAAAAACAGCAAATTGCCTCTAACATTACTAATGCAACCAATTACAAATCCTTTGAAAACAATCTGCTTGATCCGGCCTTTCAGCAGAACACTGAACACTTCAAAGGGAACATCAATGACTCACATCACTTTATATCCCGAGAGGCCATTTACATTTTCAAATACATTTACTTCTATTTCCAAGACTCATCCCAAGGGGTTCGGATGGGTGGGTGGATGGACTTGATTTCCCTGATTATGCATAAAGCTCAAACATCTGCAGAGATGAAAATATGTAAAGCTGAATTGTGACATTTCTGTGTCACTACAGCGGCACCAAACGGAACTGCAGCAATAACTGCATTTCTGCATTTTCTGAAATGTGAGAGGGTGTTGGCAAGGAGTTGCTATGGTGTTTTGAGCTGTTTTAGCACATTGCTATGTGAATGCTAGGGTGTTATGCACTGGTTGTAGGTGGGAGGTCAAATATGATATATATGATATTCAATTTCCGTTTTATATTGTCTGGCAGAGGAAAACTGTATTCGATCCAATTTGTGTTAACAGCACTCCACTGAGCCAATTTGAGGTATCATTTATGTCTGTAGCACAAACCTGTGGGGATTTACATCTCACAATGTAGCACTTGGTGGTCATTCACACAAAATACATTTTTGTGTTTTAAAACACAAAGTGCAGAGAAGTGGAACAAAAAGAAATGCAAGATCTAGAGATACATTTTTTTTTTTTTTTAAATTGAACTTCTTTGAACTTGAGCGCTATGTTTTTAGAATGCTCTGTGAAGCACAAGAAGACGTGACATACACGTCTGTCTAGTGCATGTTTACATCAAAAATTAATGGAAAATCAGTGCATTGAAACAAAAATGTGATCTGTGTGAATGGACCCTTTTTGTTTGTTAAAAACAAAGACTAACAGCACAGTTGCGACTGTGATTGTTCAATAAATTCAATAATATTATTTACATTTTAGACACATTATTGGGAGTTACTTTGTCTCTTTTTGCTTCGTCAATGAAAATATTTCAAAAACAAACTCACTGCAAACAGGTTTTCGTGTGTCGGAGCAACTCTCAGTAGTATAGTTACAGCCCAGAATGAAACAGTGTTTTTGAACAGGTCGGCTGAATGATTCAATGACTCATTCAAAAATACATTGTCGCCACCTACTGGTGTAGTGTTGAAACCATCAGAATGAGTCATTAAAAACCACTAAATGCACTTACTGACAACAACCAACTTGAGGCTTTCACGAAATCTGCATGGGGAAATATTTTGCGCACAGTTCCAGAATGCCTGGATTCCTATTGAAATGACTGGATTTTGTTCAAGAAAATTCCAAGAGCAATGGTAAATGCTCTGCATATTTGCTGAAAATGAACTCACCCTCAGGCCATGCAAGGTGTAGATGAGTTTATTTCTTAATCAAAACAAGATTTTTTGAGAAGATTTTGAGAAAAGACACTTGCTCACCAATGGATCATTGGCATTGAAATGGGTGCCGTCAAAATGAGGTACAGCCTGCATGTTTGTAAGAAACAAATATCAGTTTTTGCTTGCAAATGGTGCTTGATCTGTGCATTTTTCTACCCTGATTCAGACAACTTTCTTCTTTGGAGTAAGCAATATTATGGATAGAGGATTTGTTATTTTAAGCGTCTGTTTGAAGTTCAAAATGTTTGGATGATTTTTTATTACAAACATGCAACTTTCTTCACAAGACATTAATTGATGGACTGGAGTCGTGTGGATTACTTGTGTGTGATGTTTTTATCAACTCTCATTCTGACGGCACCCATTCACTGCAGAGGATCCATTACTGAGCAATCTTGGATGGCCTACTTTTTGGGTTAGCTACACCTTTAACAAAGCTCTGTCTCACTCTCTACAATACATTTAGAAACACTACTAAATGTTGTTTACCTCTTTCCTGTCTTTTTTCTTTTATAACCCCTCTCAAAAAGGGCAACACGGCATTCAATTTAACTTGTTCTGGACATCTAAGTTTGGTAAGTGGTGGGCTGAAAGGGTCATTTGTCATTGGGTTGAACAAGAAAGGTGAAACGTGGACACTTGAACAAAAAAGTATGTTGATGGGTGTGAAATGGAGTATTCCCACAGCTCTGGGCCCATTTTGAAATCTCATTATTACTGTGCCAGAGGGGCCTTTGGCATTGTAGCACACCTTCCCGTTTCAGTACTGTTTACCAAAGTTAATTGAGTTAACTGCAGGGAGCTGCCCATTTCATTTATAGCTACCGTACATGCTTCAGAGTCAAGCACAGAGGCGGCAGCAAACATGTTCTTCATTTGAGTTGCTGATGCAGTGACTGAAGGTAATTGGTAATCAGGTTGTTCAATAAAACGAACACTTAGTCAATATGGATTCAAAAATGGACCCTACACTCCTAAAAATGAAGGTTCCAAAAGAAGGTTTTCATAGTTATGCCTCAGACGTATCATTTTGGGTTCCTTAAAGAACCTTTCAGTAAACAAGTTCTGAAAATAGCCATTTTTTTCTTAGCATTAAGAACATTTTAATAATCTAATGAACCTTTTTTCAACTACAAAAGAACCTTTAGTGCAATGGAAAAGTTCAATGGATGTTAAAGGCACTAATAAAGAACCTGTATTTTTGTGTGTCTGTGTGTGTGTGTTAGTCAATGCACTCCTGGTCTTATTTGTACTGATTTTACCTCACAACAAATGCCATTGTATCACACTTACAGTGCCCTCCACTAATATTGGCACCCTTGGTAAATATGAGCAAAGGTGGCTGAGAAAATAAATCTGCATTGTTTATCCTTTTGATCTTTCATTCAAAAAATTCACAAAATTCTAACCTATCGTTGAAGTAAAACAATTGAAAGTGGGGGGAAAATCTCATTGTGAAATAAATGCTTTCTCTAGATCACATTGACCACAATTATTGGCACCCAATTATTGCAACGTCCTTTTCCCAAGATAGCAGCACTGAGTTTTCTTCTGTAATGCCTGAAGAGTTTGGAGAACACCTGATAAGAGTTTAGAGACCATTTCTTCATACAGAATCTCTCCAGATCCTTCAGATTCACAGCTCCATGTTGGTGCCTCTCCTCTTTAGTTCACCTCACTCATTTTCTATAGGGTTCAGGTCAGAGGACTGGGACAGCCATGGCAAAAGCTTCATTTTTTGCTCAGTGACCCGTTTTTGTGTTGATTTTGATGTTTGTTTTGGATTATTGTCCTGATCCAACCACAGCCCATTATAAGATTTCTAACAGAGGTAGACATCTTTAGATTTTTTTATCTGTAGGTATTTGAGAGAATCCATGATGCCATGTATCTGAACAAGATGTCCAGGACCTCCGGCAGAAAAACAGGCCAACAACATTAAAGATCCAGCAGTATATTTAACCGTGGGCATGGGGTACTTTTTTTTTTTATCCCTGTTTGTACTAAACCCATCTAGTGGGTTTGCTGCCAAAAAACTCTTTTTTAGTTTCATCTGACTATAGAAGCCAATGTCATTTGATGTTCCAGTCATGTCTGACAACTGAATTTGCTGGATTTTGTTTTTGGATGAGCGAGGAGAATTTTTCTTGAAACCCTCCTGAACAATATGTGGTGATATAGGGGCTGTTTGATATTTTTTTAGGCTTTCTGACTCCAAGACTCAACTAATCTCTGCAATTCTCCAGTTGTGATCCTTGGAGAGTCTTTGGCCACTCAAACTCTCCTCCTCACCGTGCATTAGGACGATGTAGACACACGTCCTCTTCCAGGCAGATTTGTAACATCTTTAGTTGATTGGAACCTCTTAATTATTGCCCTGATTGTGGAAAAGTGGATTTTCAGTACTTAAGCTTTTGTCTTACAGCAACTTTCTATTTTGTGACGCTCAACAATCTTGTTCTGCACATCAGAAATTTATTGATGGTTTTATTCCTTTTGATGGACGATTAAGGGAATTTGGCCTTAGTTTTCTTTATATTTATAATCCTTTGGAACAGGAAGTCATAGCTGGACAATTTCATGCTCCTAGTCTCCCTGGTATGCTAAAAAAAATTTAATATGAATGGGAATATACTTCAGACATATTTTACACATAAGAATTTCCAGGGGTGCCAATAATTGTGGCCAACATGCATTGGAGAAAAACATTTATTTTATCATGAGATTTTCTCCCCACTTTCAATTGTTTTACTTCAGTGATAGGTTAGAATTTTGTGAATTTTTTTAATGAAAGATCAAAAGGATAAACAATGCAGATTTATTTTCACAGCCACCTTTGCTCATATTTACCAAGGGTGCCAATATTAGTGGAGGACACTGTATAACACATTCATTCACAATATTCACAATTACAGAAGAAAACAATTATGCCAGCACTAAAATCCAAAGTCCAGTGCTTCAGTGTGTCAGAGTACCATGAAGAGTAAAGAGCAAAGCTGACCTCATTACGTCATGATGATATCAGCCTGAGATCACCTGCCATCATTAAATTTCACTCTGACACCTACAGACAGAGAGAGTGAGACATTTATCTGACAGCAAGCAACTTGAATGTTTTACTAAACACTTCCTTCAGGTACTGCAACATTAACGTCCAGGTTCAGGTCTATTCAGTGAAGTCATCAAAAGTGCCACACTTTTTTTCTTGCTTTACCAACAGAGACAACGAGAGAATCAGTAGCTGTATGGATGTAGAAGCAGAAAAGTTCTGAAGAAACAGCGGTGAGAAAACAGCAGTTAAGAAAGCATCTGACCATAGTAATTCGGCAGTCAAGTCACGTTTAATTACATAGCACTTTATACAATAAGTTTCTTTACAATATTAAATATGAAAACATAAAAAAAGTGTCTGAATTTGTACTATAAAGCAGGTCTCCTGTGTATATATGTTTTTACTCGTGTCTGACCTGGGCAAGCCAATTCAAACTCCCAAAGAGAACTCCAAGAACACCAGTTCACCTGTTTTTTTTTGTTTTTTGTTTTTTTCAAGATTACATCACCAGTTCACTAACACATGTTCATTCTTTGTTTTTACTTTATATATATATATATATATATATATATATATGTGTGTGTGTGTGTGTGTGTGTGTGTGTTATGAAGTATTTAAAGTTTTGGAACTTCATGAGTGCATGACTATTGGAAGTGCATGAGTTAAATGGACTAAATGGAAATATGAGGATGAACATTCTGCTAAACAATCTTATGCTGTGAAGAAATTCATGTTGGTTTGAAATGATTGATAAAATCATTAATTCTGTACAGGAATTAATAGCAGAACCTTTTAAATTAAACCTTTTCGTTTAATTTCTTCCTGATATTGTTTTATTTTTAGACCGTATCACTCTGGATTACCTCAGGCTGCAGAGGACATGTTATTAATGTCATCTACTGACATGTCATCAACATAATTCCTCACGTACGGATGAAAAGACTCAAGACTAATTCTGCCATCTCTCCTCAGCTCCTACTGCCAGCATGGCTGATGCCTTTCAAAGTCTTAACACGCAGGCTTAAAAAAAGGGAAAAAAGAACAAGAAGAACTAGAAGAAGCTTTGACTTGCAGGTATACACTCTTAGGGCCAGTTTTACTAAACAGGGCAATTTAGCAAGAGAGCGCAATTCCAAAACAGTGCTGATGGGTGTGGAAATTTCTGCGGGTGATTTACTGACAACGTGCAAATTAAAGAACATAGACGCAACATCTCATTTCCATAATGACCAACGCAATCTACCAAGCGCAGCGCAAATTAGTGTAAGGATATGTTCGGATTCAAATAATGTGTTCTTCTGGTATTCCAAAAAAATTAATACACGTGGAAAAAAATCCTCTCTCTTCTACCACGCGCTCTCTGTTCTCTGCGCTGCCTCCTCCTAGCAACAACAAATGCAGTCATTTCAAGTGCAAAATAGTTTAAGACATGCTTTTTTGGGGGGTTAATTAATGGCGCAAAAACCAGCAATTTGACGAGTGCAAACGTTAGTAAATCTCGTTGCGTGATTCATTTTAATACTCTCCTCCCATAAATTTTGCCTCTGAAAGGGAAACTCCTACAAACTCCACACCTTTTCAGCGCTAATTCTTCGCGTCTTTAGTTAATCCTGACAGTACTATTTTAACGCCAAAAGACAGTTTACACTGGCGCAAGCTGTTATTAAATCTGGCCCATAAAGGGATAGTTCACCCAAAAATGAAAATTGTCATTATTTACTCACCTTCATGTAATTTCCATAAAACATTCATCCATGCACACATAAGTTATGGCAAACCAAAACTCAAGCACGCTTGCTTGACGTGTGAGAACCAATAAGGTTGATTCTTGTGCAGCATGTTTGAGCTTCTGTAAAAACCAATGAGATTTGTTCTTGCGCATCGAGCAAGTACAGCTGAGCTTCTGTTTATGTTCGCTGATAAATGCAAATATGTGAATAAAATCTTAAATTAAATCTGTTCATCATATAAAGTGATAGAGTCTCTTCAGGAAATTTCGACTATACCACTCTATTTTTATGATCTCTTTATGAACTTTTTAAAGTGTAAGTTAGTTGTGTAGACTCTCAATGGAGGTACAGAAATCTCTCAGATTTCATTAAAAGTATCTTCATTTGTTTTCTGAAGATGAACACAAGTCTAATGAGGTTGGAATGACATGAGGGTGAGTAAATGATGACAGAATTGTCATTTTTGGGTGAACTATCCCTTTAAGCCCTCATTTACTAGTTACTTACCTGGAGCTTCTGACTTTGAATATTTAATTTGAGCTGAATGTTTTGTTAAGTGCACCAGACGATCAAATCACTACCTTTCTTTGAGCTGTGTGTGTGTGGCCCTCACACCTTTATAGAAAAACACCTCTTTTGTTCAAGCAACCTTATCATTTGCACTCAAATAATGAGCTAGGTGTCCGCTTTCCCACAACGTTTAATGAAAAAGCTCTGACAAACAATGGCATTTTAAACCTCATTGTGAATTAATGATGGGCACAAGCTAGACACATCAGACATGGTTCGAAAAGGGCTTTGTTTCAAAGGGTGCGCCAAAGAACCCGCCATTCAATACAGGAAACAAGGCCAACAACCACAGCCACCACTTTGACCATATTAGAGGGAATGAGTGAAATTAAACAGCAGGGCAAAACGCTATTTGATCTGTTGTTTTAACCACAATGTGTTAAGTTCTATTTAATTACATATAAAGACATTGACAATAACAGTTTGAAACAATGTGTTGCAATAAAACTGACCTACAGTAACTACATTAGAGTTGTTCCAAGAGTCAATGTTGCTTGAACTTCACAGAAATCTCCTCATTTGTCAAGTACTTTATTAAATATATTGGAACACTCATGCTCAGCAAGGCTGCATTTATTTGATCCAAAATACAGGAAAGAGTAAAAAATGAAAACCACCAAATGAAAACCAAAAAAAAAAAAAAAAAAAAATATATATATATATATATATATATATATATATATATATATATATATATATATATATATATATATATAGTTTTAATTTTTAATTTGACTGACTCCAGACATTTGAACAGTAGTGTATACTGTTCTTAAAAAAAATATATGTATAGTTAACATTAATGTTTTAACATCATTAACAACAATGAGCATTTGCAAATATCCTACTGCCCACTGCTAATTAAGGTTTTCTTTTACATTAATATTTACTTATGCAGATTAAGATGTTAAAATGTGTAAAATGCATACACGAAAAACAACAACAAATAGAAATGAATAAATACTACAAATGTTGTGCATTGCTATTTCATGTAAGCCATTGCATTAACTGATGTTACCTACAGAATCACATTACAGGGTTTTGCAAATAACTTGAGCAATGATGCAAGCACCATGTTATATTGATTGTCTCCAGTTTTTAAGAATCCAGTCAATAAATCCACTTCATCAAGCAGGCTTTTACAAGCTATATCTGTAAAAAGCCAGGCTGAGTTAAATGAACTGGAAGAATAACAGTGGTACAGAGACGTACTGTTTCATTTGAAACTACAACAATGAACCGCTGTCGTCAGTCCTATCAGCCATTAACCACCAACTGGAGCCTACAAGCCAACTTGAACAAAACCGAATAGAGATCATTTCCGATATCTTTGAAGTTTTAATATGACGGAGCGGAGTCAGCCCCTTATACGATGAGGAACCGGTGAGTACAGATGAAAGTGGTTCCCTTCATATCCATAATTAGAACCCACAACACAAAAGAGAGGCAGAACAAGCACCGGGCCTGATGAGCAGCCAGCAAAGTGGAGGACGCAATTTGTGTGAGTCCTCTCTGTAATCAGAGGTCACTCAACGTGGAGGAGCCTTCTTCCCGGATCCTACTGAAATACGGAAAATTACAGTTCAGAGGGGACGACTGTAACCATGGCAATTTAACCCCCCTGCGTTCCCCCATCTCCTCGACTTGCTGCTGACAGCTTGAATGCTCGGCTGTGATTCCAGCCAGAGGATTAACTTCCACATTTGGATTGCTGACTGTGGATTTTGCATGCAGGAGTTTGCATACAGAAATGCAAAGCTCTTTAGTGAAACACGAACAAGAAAAAAGACCATTCCCTTTACTGCAGCAAGAGAAACTTGCTTAACACTTTGCAAAGGAAGAAAATAGCTTTTGTAATTTGTGGTAACTGTGTTTGGAAAAAAAAATAGAATGTGGTTTCTTCATGAAGCCTACATTTTCATCAAAAATAGGTTTCAAATTCAGCTGAAATATGCAGAAATCTTTATAAACATGATTTTTTTTTTTTTGGACAGTGGCAGTATTTGAACAAGACAGACACTCAAAATATCATCACTTTGTTATAAAATTCAACCAATGGCATCCGTAAACAAATAATTCTAGAGCTATTCTCTGAGATTTAACCTTTTTTACTATTTTTAAAGAGTATTTTTTATTGATTTATCATTTGAAACTTTATTTGCTTAAAACACTTTGACAACTTTGTTTAATATTTTGTTGTCCAATGCAATGACTTTCAGACATTTTTAAGTGTATCTCTGATTCTGAAACATGTTTAACAAATAAAACAGTTGAATAGTCACATGCATATTTGCCTGAGGCTAGATTTTTTTAATTTTAATAATACCAGACTTTGCATGCTTTCAGACATATGTGGAAGACTGTGTAATGTCTGGCATTAGTAAAACAACTTTATAAATATGCACAGGCAATATCATACCCTTTGTTTCTTTAAATTTTTCATTATTATTTTTCATTCTACTTCATTTACAATGATTGACTCAGAAAGTCATGGTATTGTCTTTTGAGATAAGGTTACAGGACTATGTGGGACATGTTAACTAACCCTCTTCAGCCCCATATCTTGAGACTGAGGTAAAGTTTCACATCAGGTAAACATGAGATAATCTCTCCAGACAGGTCTAATATACTGAACACAATCCAAGATCCAATTCAGCGGTGCAATAGCAGAAAAAAGCCCATTTACAATCTGTTTCCCTTGGGTAACAGTATTGATACTGTGCTTAACAAAGATAATATACAAAACTAACTGACATTTGATCATGTGATTCCCTCCATGAAGACTTCTAGAGTCAACAAAAAGGTCTCAGAAATGTCTATTTGCACTGTGATCATCAGAGAAAAAAGATAAGTGGTGGAGATGTTCAGGGGCACGGCGTCTTGTAAATATTCTGCTGAGCACATGTTGAACTCCATGGCTTCAAAGAACTACAATGTTTATAAATGTCTGAGATCGGAAGTACATTTAAAGGACACAAGGACACAACCTCTCACTGAGAAGATTACTTCCAAATCTGTACATCTGAAGCTCTCATACAATACAATTTTGAAAACCAACTGCAAATAATTAGCTCCCAACAAAATGTAGTGGTTTATGACTGATATGGGTTGTTTAGTAATCTTGGACTTGGAAAGCAGAGTGGCAGATATAATGCTGGTTTACATGGTTTAATGACAGCACAAACAATTTCATTTGACTTTTTTTAAACCTTAATACAGGTTGGTCAACTCCCAAATCCCAACAAATATACTCCCTCCACCACCCATATTTGGATACTTACCAAAAATAATACCATAAAGTTCAACTTGAAGTACCTTTAAGTCCCATATAAATATCATGGTACTGTATGAGCTAAATGTTATCACTAAGTATGATGGCACATATCAAAGTAGTACATTGGTATTACCATTCAGTAACATATCTGTATCACTTTACCTTGGGGGAGTTATGAAAATCAATCAGTAGGATTTAATTTTAAAAACATGCCTTGAGGATATTTGAAAAAGAGCACAATTTAAACAAAGTGATAATTATGTTGTATTACTCTCAAACTAAATTATGCATTATGTCACTTCTGCAATTTGATGAGCTGAAATGAAACTTTCCCAGAAGGTTTTTGTGCATAACCATTCAAGCAGTTGTGGCTATAAATGTAAAACTTATTATAATTTTACACATTAAACTAAAGAATACAAATGATACACATTAAATACTAGGTGTTTATAATTTAATGTTCTTGCACATTCTAATTACTGTATAATTCAGCTGTAATAACACAACTTCTTTAGTAATGTCGATACAACATTTATGGGCTGTTTGAACAATTTTTTCTGGATAATTACTGCTGAAAGACATAACTACTGAGCATTATTCATCAATATATAGTTACAGAATGGTGCAATATAAAGCAACCTCACTGTCAGAATACCGTTATCCATTACAGTGATATAGCATCAATTCCTGCTAAAGCCTGTGTGTCTGAACGCAGAATTGGTATCTAAACATGCTCATCTTAGCCAGACACAGCCAGTCCACATTAACAGTCATCTCCTCACCCCTATACCTGTCCTGCCACAAAAACTCTGTCCAGACCTACTTCTGAAACTAAAGTCTCTTATGTAACGCTTATCTTATCCCATTTCCACAACACGCACCTTTACACCTGTCTGTTCTCAAGCAGTCAAACAACACAAAAGGTCACTATGATTACTGTAGGTCTAATGTGTTTTTAAAAATAATACATACATATATGCAAAATCTTGATTTTTCTAAAAATACAGATTCATCCTGACGTTCCATAAGATTGTTCCAATTTAAACATGTTCTCAAAAATACAGAGGTGTTGATACTAATAACGTTTTATTAGCAGCATATTTTGCTAATCCTCTTTAAACAGATTTCCACTGCTTTCATACGTACCCCATCAGCCCACACCGTGATGACAGCAATAAATCCATAATGTGATAATGATATAGCATGCAGTACACTTTGCCCTGATTTACAAACACATTAGCATATGCACGTTTTCTGGCTGCAAATATAATAACGGTGATTGATTATGGCATTTAAAAGTGTTTTGCCGATAATGTCACTAGCCCAATTTAACGTGTGTGATATACAACAAGCTTATATAAATGGGGCCCACATGCATGACATAGAATTGAACTTTACCTCTAGCACTAGCCATAGCTGGTCCCCGTTCTTGACGTCCTTCTTGTAGAACATTCCAAAGAACTTGACGACATTGGGATGGTCTGAGAGAGCTTTCAGGATGTTATACTCAGCTTCGATTTCCTCATCAATATCCTTAAAGAAACAGATGAATTGACTTAAGAGGCACACGGCAATGGTTCAAACTTCTACTTTCATTTTTGAGTAACAGAAACATTTCTTAAACTTTTCAGTGTTTAATGTTTCAAAGAGAGTCACTGATGCAAAAAAAAAAAAAAAAAAAAATATATATATATATATATTTTTTTTTTTGTGGGTCATTTTATCTATTGAATTTAGCAAAACTGCAAAGGCCATGAAATGTCAGCATTAATAAAGCCCCACAGGCCACAGCGGTACACTACACATGGGGGATATATTGAAATAATATTTGTTGGCTTCCACGTCCTCCAGTGTTGGAAAATTACTGTTTACTGATTGAAACTGGAGGAAAAACAACCTCTGAATGTAGAGTTTTAATGGATACGGTGCACGGGTCTTTTCTGTGATGCCTTTTGGCTTCAAAAATGCTCCATATTTCTATTACTACACATGCATTTCTTGTGCTTGGAAAGCGGTGAAAATAAATATTTGTGAGAATCTGAGGTACAATGACCACGGCAGCTGCAGTCTATTAAATTAAGCCTAGATTTATTTGATCTAGATGAGTAATTTTAAATATACTGGCAGCCAAAGGCCATTGAAATACTTCCAAGCCTCCTTTCAGTACCTTGAAAGGGTGAACTGGAGAAACCCTTGTGAAGCAAATGATCACAAATTGCACATTTTCTGAAAAGCCGTCTCATCATGATTAATCTGGGTATGTGCTGTTAGGGGCCCTTTTATTTGCCCAGTCACTAAAAGATAGAGTGTGTGGCTAGAGAAATAATGAGAGAGACGGAGACACAGAGAGCCTTTTGGCGTTATCTGCAGGATATAGATGTTCTTTTTTTAATATGACAGTGGCGAGTAGATGTTCTCAGTGGTCAGTAATTGCCTACAGGCCTCTCTTAAGGCGTAAACACTCTCACAGGTACACACAAATGTGAACTGATTGAACCTGAAGGGCCTACAATGACTCTGCTTTTAACCTTAGTTCTGTACAAATCTGACCTTGAGTTTGCTTTGTGTTTAAAAATTACGACTCAGGGTTCGGCAAAACCGGTCTCATAGATGTTCATGCTGGTTGTCTCTCTTTGTGACCTAAAAACACACACCATATACAGGTTTGATCTAGCAGGATTTTACTCACATGGATTGGATCCAGTATTTTGACGGCGGCTTTGCTGCCATTGACCTTGTTAAGCACTTTATAAACTTTCCCATAAGTCCCTTTCCCAATAGTCTCAATGATCTCCCAGGTGTCAGATGGATCTGGAAAGCTGTCAAAGACGATGGATTTTCCTGAACGAGGAAACATCTTCCCGAGTGATCTCCTAAGGAGAAAGAGCACACATTGAGTCTTGAGTTATAGACCTCTGCCTGTTTTTCCATTTGACTTAAAGTGGTTAACTTGGAAGTTGTTTTTCACTTGTGATAACACCTTTTAACAACCATGCAATGAGTAAAAGAACTTCGGCATGAAAATACACACTAATATGTAAGCATGGGCTTTAAAATTAATCTTGGTACAGCTGGGACGATTTTTGTATGACAGCAATGTTGCTCCAGGATTAACAAAAATCCATATTTACAGTAGAAACATGTCCTACTTGATAAACTCACCCTTTATTATGTCTGACTTAGCGAATCCCTCAGACTTTTTGCAAAAGCTGTAGGCTTTTGACTGTCATTGAGGATGGGATAGAAAACTTTGTACTAAAATGTTTTGGCTCAATTTACCTCTCAAGGGTTTTGATCTCAGAATTTGTGAATCCCTCTTCAGAAAACAATGTCTGAGAAAAGCAGGAAGATATGATCAAAGGCTGGAAGATCTGAGGGACCAATTTAGAAGTTGTGTTCCTTCAAAGACAACATTATGTGGAGATTGCTCGACAAAACCTAGCAGTAACTATGATATAGTGAAAGAAAATATTACATTTCGGTTTGAACAATGCAAAAACTTTGACAGAAACTTACCTCAGTAAAGAAACCCAGTAGCAGAGTTTTACAAGTTCTGAAGAAACATGAATGGTGCTTGCCTGTGCAAAGCACTATGCTAGAGTATTATGGCTGGCTGCCAGGGCATTGCTTTGTAGTGGTTGAGGTGCTCTAGGTGTTTGCTAGGTGGTTGTTCACTGTCCTAAATGAAAAGAGCCAAGACTTTATGAAATTCTGATTTCTAGATATGACTTGGAGGTCTTTGTTCAATGCAAATTTTGCCAGTTTCCTCTCCTCCAAGAAAAGGGGTGTCCAGTCCTGCTACTGGAAGGCCACCTTCCAGCAATGTTTAGCTCTAGCCCTAAATAAACACACAAACCAGCTAATCAAGGTCATCAGGATCACTTGGATCTTCCAAGCAGGTGTGTTGGAGCTAAACTCTGCACAAAAGTAACTGTGTCCCAATACAGAAGCTGCATTTGAAGACTAAATGCATTACAACAGTGCGACAAACACTGTCCCATCTCAAAGTCTCCTCGAAACACATCCATTCCCAGGACATGAAAGATACAAAAGATGGACCCTTCACGGCCTAGACTACCCCATGATTCATTGCGTAAGTGACTACAAGATTTTTTGAGAGGAAATGCTGCATTACACTTTTAAATGTAAGTACTGAGTTTCAAATCAATCAAATATCTAACATTACAAAAATGCACAAACGTTGCAAAGGATGGATCAGAGGATCGCAGGCCTCTGAATTGGGACAAAGCTAGGCACCCTACAGGTGCAGCACCTGACCAAAAGCAAATCTTATGTCTGATCACTTAAACAAGTAATAGCATACATTTAAACAAAGTCGTGTTCCCTTGAACTGTTTGTGTTATAACATTCAATAATAAAAGTGAAGTAGATGAGAGGATTGTTGCCAATGTTGCATCCCTTCCTTTCATTTAAATAGTTCCCACAAAGCTCTCGCTCCCTGTGGTTTAAGCGCCTCATAAGAGTCTCGTATTGTTGTGATGGAGAATGCGGGCATGTCTCTTTAATGTGAGTGAATAACGGAGACCCTGATTCAAGCAGCTTTTATGACCTTGTTTTTGTTCTCTGCATGTGTCAAACAGTACGAACCGCTCTGGCTACCATAACCTGATGTTCCAGCTATAAAACCATAGTGAAGAATGGGATTCCTAATGAACTCCAGCATTAGCTTGGACAGTGAAAAAGTTGCATTGTGCATATTAGCATGTAAGCTAATTTCACAGAGAGACCATTAATTATCACACCAGACTGAATGGATTTCGGAGGGAATATTTTTATTGTCTCAAAATGAAGACTGACTTTCTAGAGCTCTGCTAAGTAATTCTTTAATGTTTGTTTGAATTGTAGATTGTAGCATTGTAGAGGATCCACTTTTAGGAGAGTCTCAAATTGAACTTTTAATGGCCGTTAAGCATTACAAAGGCTGCAGTAAAGTTGTGTGCACATTCAATATGACAAACAAGTGTTAGACTAAACAATACTTTGCAGAATTGTGTGAAAATGGAATATGTAAACATTCTTTAAACGTTGTCCTATTGTGTTCTACAGAACAAAAAAATGCATATGGGTTTGAAATTTCATAAAAATTACTAAATGGCAAAATTCCATGTTTGAGTGAACTATCCCTTTAGTGCAAAGTAATAATAATATATATATATATATATATATATATATACACACACACACACACTGTTTTTTAGAGCAACCATGCCAGTCATATAACAATACTTCTGTTGTTTAAAAGAAAAAAAGAAAAACACATTAATTCCAAACAATAGTTAATCAAGCTTGAAATTATGTAACTACTGTTAGTAATCACCGACTTATTATACTGTCTCTCTACCAGACTTACCATTTGTAACCCTACCGGGTGAAAGTTCAACCAGCTCTTTCTCTACTCTAACAGCAATTAAACCCACCTTTAAGATAAAACTGTATAGTTCAACGTCACTTACATTCCTTTCTTAAATGGTCGATGAACATTTTGTTGAATAAGTCCATATTGACCCTGTTGAAGCAGTCGCGGCGTGTGAACACTTGTGGAGGAGTTAACCACAGCTAAAACTAATCCCAGCGAGCCATGCCTGGCACCAGAAACAACACTAAGCAGCAGAAGATATGTTAGGATTAAGCGGAATTAGTCGACTACGCCATGAGCCTTTCCTCATTTAGATGCTCATTGATACAGGTGCCAAAGCTAGTTAGAACAACTAAGAATATAACTCCAGGGGGACTACCTCTCTAACCCAAAGAAAGTAACTAGACAGAGTAGCTTAAGAACCATCTTTATCCTTTGTTAGGGGTTTTACACCAGAAAAAGCTCTTTCATGCAGTGTTTAGTATTTATAAAACCCAACACTTTCTATTGAAATTGCCATTTTGTCTATAATTTTGTCTTATATTGAAATATAAGTTTATCAGCAACTACAAACCAACATTTGGTCCCAAACTAACTAGCCCCCCACGGAGTGATATCCTAATTTAGGCAAAACCTTCAATCCTTTTACCTACTCATGCAACATATTTCTGTTGGCAGTAGTTCCTTTCACCCTTTGTTGTACAAAGAACAAAACTCTGACTTCATTTTCAAAACACATGTTGTACTCATTTGTAGAAAGTGGAAATTAAATTACTATGTTTCAGGCTGCAGTCAAAGAAGCATGTTGGCCTACCTGCATTTTGCAAAAACATGCAAAAGTTAAGAAAACCACCAAATCTCTTATAAAACATCATCTAAGCATGACAGGATATTATCGGTCATTACTTATGCCAAGTGATTAGCCTTCTAAATAGTGAGGCCACATAGCATGTAACTGAGCACATGTAGAGCTCAATGTAAAGTGTCCAATGATCTTCCAGACATGTTCAATAATAAATTGAGATTCTATGTTACAAAACTCCATTTCAAATAGACACAGGAGAAACCGAAAGATAAGACTAGACCACCTCAGCACTCACAAATCACAAGACATTGGGTGCGAGTGTGTAACATAACCTCCCCTACCTATGGTACTTAGAGATTATGAGGTGCATTAGCGTATGCATTTTTAAGTGGCCCTTGCTAAGTAAGCATCACTATTGCTGCTCATTCTTAAGGTCTGAGGCATTAATGTTAATGGACTCTTCATTTGGGCCAATAAGCAACCACATAAAACACCCATACATTCTGGCAACCTCCTAGATCAATTTAACATTTTGGTAGAGAGTTTGCCAAAAAAACCCAAACATAACTTTGTTCACAATTAAACACCAGTAAGATACCTTTTTATTTAGTGCCTCATGAAATCCATTTCATTTTCCCCTAAATCCTTTTTTTCCATTTTATTAATTTTTTCTGGCTTCTGTGTATTATGATTCAATACAAACATCATACAAATTATGTCTAATGAAATTAACTATTAAAACTTTAACAGTTTGATCATTCCTTTAAAATGTAAGGAAATTAAATTAAACAACAAAACATTGCATTTTTATTGTCGAACAAGATGTTGCACACTGTATAAATTAATTAAAAATTAATAAAAAATTTGAGCTGTATAAATTAATTAAAAATATCTTGGTTGCATGATATTCCTTAAAAAGTTTGAAAATATATCACTGTCATAATTTCTTCAAGTTAAACTGGACTTTATGGCAAGTTGTTGTAAAGGTCTTCTATAGCTTTTTTTTTTTTTTTTTTTTACTGACATGCTCTCTATAGTCCTCAAACATTATATGTATGTGCATTTGCATTCTGTTCTCTTCTTGCAAACCACAATTTGTCAATTATGTACAAAGCTTGCACACTATGGGTCAAACTACTTTTCAGTCATTACCCAGTCAAACCCATACAAAATCTGGTCATTTTAGGTAATTTAAAAATCCCGGCCAGGAAATGTCTGGGCATCCAGTTCAGTAAAGGACTGATGCAAATCAGGTAAAGCAAAAATGCTAAAAAAATTTTACTGCACCACACATCTGATATACCGGGTTATAATGATCTTATCTATAATTTACTGAATTATTGCAGCCATAACCACAATGGAATATACACAAACATTCCATTAATAAAATTCTGTAAGAAAGGTAAAAGGTAAATAACCATGATTTTTGTGAAAACGGTACAATCTAATAAGAAGGCTAATTTACATATGAAGGAGGCGTGTGTGCCTCTTTAGTTTAAATATGGTGCAGCACTGTTTCAGTGCATTTAGCACCTGTATTGTAGGGTGCAAGGTTTTGCACTGAAATACTGTGTACAAAAGTGGCACAATTATAAATGTAATGCAATAGTGAATTCACTGTACATTTGCATACCTGTTTTGCCCAGATGTCATCTCTGCCTGCTTTGCATCCAGAGAGCAACTTTATGAAAGTGCTCAGCACTCTGAAATATTTCAAGATAATACATTTTGCACTATGGTAAGTCGCCTTATTTCACCTTTTAAAAGAACAAAAGTCGAAGCAACTTGAGGAGAGTAAGGAAACAGGAGCCAGGACCGCCAGGAGAAGAAAGGAGACCTGAGCTAATTTACAAGGGTTGAAGTTTCAGTTTAACCTTTGCAGAGCAAAGCATACAGAGGAAAAAGAAGATGAAAGACTCATTTTAAGACCGCATTACAGCAACCACAAATTATCCTTAATCTATCAAAATAGGAAATGGGAAATCCAAGCATTGTTTTATGAATATGCACATTAAGAAGTCAACAACAGCACTTGACACTAAACTTTTTGCAAGTTTTTCATTTTACTCCAAGTATGCTATATTTAACCTGTTGTACTATTATTATTATTATTATTATTATTATTATTAATAATAATAATATATTAATTCGCCATGCTGCTGCAAAAATTACCAATTGCTTCCCAAGGTCACTCATCATCATTGAATAAAAAAATGTAACTGATGTTTACCTGAAACTTTAGATGCAAATCAAACCCCATCCCTATGAAGTCTCATTGTGGCTAAGTCATATTACACAAAGACACATGTACTAGCACACATTCAAAGCACTGAATTACAGCCAATCCCAAACCTGAAGGTATAAGCAAATCACTCAAATTTGGTTATCTAGCCCTGCCTTTCCCTTACTAAGTTCATCGAAGACATTAAAAAGAAATGCATTCAACATAACTAATACAACACAAATGCAATAAAGCCAGTTGCACAGATAGCGCTAATGTTTGTCTTTTGTAAAAACAGACCATGTTTTTCTCTATTTGCATTTAACTAATACTGCAATGTCCCTAATGCTACAACAACCTAGAAACACCTGCTTTAAGATCCAAACATTCAAGAAAAAGGTAAAAGCCCACACCATGCAAGTAAATGAACTTCAACTTACAGTTCGCCGTTGCTTCTACATGCTCAGGTATCAATCAGTCATAGCCTCCCGTCACAGAGGAAGGAGACTGTGCTAGTTACTGCCTACAGTTAGGTTATCTATCTGTATTATGTATTATTCATCAACAAAAAGTAACACAATATTGTACAATATCCCAACATGCTTGGCTTCTGACCATTGCTTTAATGTCAGCTCAATGTTGTTGCTAGGCTGAGGTGACCTATGGACGAAGCCATGCAATATCACTTGCAGATGACAGATTAAAACAGGCAAATGTTTGGACACCCATATTGTAATAGGTGCAATGGGCCATGAAACCAGACATCAGACTATATAACAGTGTGATAGAGTTTCTACCTACAGTGCAGGCACTAGGTAAGGACAGACAGTTTGATTTCTTTGAGGTTATGCTATTGTTCTGTCTCATCGCACAATGACTCTAACAGTGCAACAGATGGTACTGTGATCGCTACTACATCCAAGCCTGCACTGCTAAAAAGATTTAATGTGACTTATCTATCTTAGAGAGACATCTAGTGTCTTCACTCCTGGCAATGACAGCACCATTACTAAGCAGAAAGGGTTATATCAGTATGGTAAGTACAGATATACAGGTCCTTTTCAAAAAATTAGCATATTGTGATAAAGTTCATTATTTTCTGTAATGTACTGATAAACATTAGACTTTCATATATTTT
>JAFVLL020001944.1:0-46628 GCA_021397915.2 Tor tambroides
ATCCACAGCATGGAGCCCTTTCTCCTTGGAGAAAGTATGGAGGATTTGCCCTCTGGGCATTAGATGAAAGGACCGATGTCTCTCAGCGAGATACTTAGAAGACATTTGGGGGGAAAAAAGCTGTGTTTTTGGAAAGCGAGAGGATGATGTGAATCATACAGATCTGCAATTGCAATGCCAGACACTGCTTTACTGACAAATGTGCACACAGCTCAACTTCTGACCCTGTGGTTTGTTCTTCATTATTCTTTCTTTTTTCTTATTCTCTGCCTCTCCTTCTCCCTAAATCCTGACTCAGCTGGTTGTTCAATAAGATGCTGGTGGGGAGTCATTTGGCTGGGCTAGACAAGCTGGATGCTTGCCCACACACACACACACACACACACACACACACACACACACACACATTTAAGATGAAGTACTCTCCTTTTTGTGCACATTGCATGAATCCTTAATGTGTTCCAGAGTTTCAATGGAAAATGTGAAAGTCTAAATCAGTGTTATTTTGTATCTCTATAACACATATTTATTCACTTTGTCTGAAACTTTTTTTAAATTAAGTTATGCAAATTATTTTCACTTGAGTATTTTTGTAAGGTATAAAAACAGTTGATATGACAGATGTTGTATTTATTAAATTGTTATTAGTTATATAATTGAATCATTAGGTAGTTGGGTTGATTTGCGCTTGAATTTGAAGCTGTAATAATCTACGATAGCAAAGATTATTAATTAAATTAGTCAAAAATAAGTATGCACCATTCAAATGATCATCAATATAATGCCACTAAAATTTATATTTGATTTCCTTTCTCAGTGTTTTAAATTGATTTAAAACCAGCTCCTTTTTAACCAAGTCTGAATTTTATTTCGCGTTTGAGAGAAAGTCGTTTGATTTGTATGCCAGGCATTTTTGTTATTAAGCCCCAGTGTGTGTGTTTGCATGTATGTGTGCGTCCTAGTCTGGAGGAAATTGAGGAAAGCTTGTGGTCAATATGAGCGAAGCCTCCATAAAAACCTTCTCTCACGGAAAATGACTTCCCACGCAATCACATACGCACACACTAGCACTCTGTCAGACTCAAACACGCTTGAAAGTACACGTACAGATAGAGCTCTTCCCTCACGCGCGCACCTTTCTCAAAGCCATCCATCCCCCTGCTGTCTTTTTTCCACATTGTGATTCCAAAAGCAGACTGTGTGCGCGTTTTTTTTGTGATGTCTGATTTCCTTCGTTAAACTACGTGGAGTCATATAAAGCTGAATTATAGTGTATCGGAGAGCATTTAAAGGCTTTAATCAGAACATATACACACACAAACACACATGCTACTGAAGTAGTTGCAACTCTTAGTAGTTTTATGAGTCTGCATTAACTAACCCCAATTACCCTCTCATGAGGTGCGTGAGAACAGAGCGGCTAATTAGTTGTGTGTGTGTGTGTGACGGGAAAGAATGGCAAAGAAAAAGGGAATTCCATGAATGGGTTATAGCGCTCATTGAAAAAGTCATTTCTGCGGTCATAAACACGCTTCACACACATTTATCGTGGATTTGTGTATGTAATTGATTGATTTATTTTTTTTAAATCTCTTGCAATATTGATGAGCATGAATAAGAGATGAGTTGGGCAGGGTGTGTCCCATTGGGGGATTTGCCCCCTCCCTGCTACTTCCTGTCTAAGGATTACCCAGCATTCCGGCATGAACCACTGCGAGTGGATGTAATGGTTGGTTTGGTCACCATTCAAAGCTCATTTCAGAAAGAGTGAGTTTAGATTGTAGGCCAGTAATCTTGATGTTTGGCCTCTGAGTGAGCACATTGCATGACTGCTGGTGTGTGTGTACAGGTTTATATGGTTTAGGAGGAAATACAAAAATGTGTATAATGATGACATAAGTATTACAACGTGAACATGGTTTATGAGGATACTTCCTGTGTGCTCGTAAAACTAATGGCTAAAAAAACATACTGTGCTGTTTTGAAATTCTAAAATTGCAGAAAGTTTTCTGTGAGGAGTAGGTTTAGGTGTACGGTTAGGGTAAGGGGAAAGAAAATACAGTTTGTACAATATAAAAACCATTATGCCTATGGAGAGTCCCTGTAAACCACATATACAAACATGTTTTTGTGTGTGTGTGTGTGTGTGTGTGCACCAGGCGATGCTGATCCCCCAGAATCCATCTCAGGTGCATGCGGCCGCTGTGAATGGAGACAAAAACACCTTACAGAGACTGATCACAGGTATCGCACATATATCAGTGCTCAAAATACTCCATGCTCTTCACTTTGTATTCCATCTGTGCGATATATCTTAAAAAAAACACACCACTGTTCAAAAGTTTGTGATCGGTAAGATTTTTTTAGTGTTTCTTATGCTCAAAAAATACCATAGAACCAGTAATACAAATAATATAAGTAATACTTCTACAATTTAAAATAACTGTTTTCATCATTTTTCTATTTTAATCTATTTTAAAATGTAATTTAATTTATTTATTCCTGTGATGGTGAAGCTGAATTTTCAGTAGTGATTCAGAAATCATTCTATTAAGCTGATTTGGTGCTCAGAAAACATTTGTTCATATTATTAATATTGAAAATGGTTGTCCTGTTTAATATTTTTGTTGAAATCATGACACTTTTTTCAGCATTCTTGAAGCATTTATTTGAAATTTGAATTTTACTGTCACTTTTGTTTCATTTAATCTATCCGTACTGAATAAAAATATATATTTCTGCAAAAACAAACAATCAAACAAAAAACTGACCCCAGACTTTTGAATGTTAGTCTATAAACACATTTTTCATCCTTTTTATGATATTTAATATGTTAATATGTAACCAAAACAGTCAATGTTGCAAATCACAATTTTAAATATGAGAATTAAAATATAGTTTAATTTACATTTAAAGATGTTCATGTATAGTACACACCATGCTTTTGAAGAATGTGCTGAACTCTTACTGAATAAGAAGACCTTATTTGCTGGCCGTTCTTGAATATAAATATATTGTCTGACATGTTACTTCTGTCATGTTGTATTGTCCTCAGACCTGTATGTTTTTTGACCTATGATGTACTAACCATGTAGATAATTTATTTGGGTACCAACAAGTACCATTTAGAAATTTATGGAAAAGAAAACTATAAAAGAACCTACAGTATTCAGCTCACAATTCTTATATTTTCGAATTTAACTCCAGTGGCCTTATGGGATAGCAAAGTGTACACTGGTTCACACAAATTCTTAAAGATGCAGTACATCACCTGGGTAGTGTAAATAATGGCATTGTTATTAAACCTAACCGCACAAAAAAAAACCCCCATTAAAATCATATCATTGTTGCTTAGTTTTACATCGTCGTAGAAAAATCATCATAAATGTACCATGAATGTTCAATATATCACTATATATAATATATCACTATATATAATATACCCATATTTCTTTTTATATTAAAGAGAGATTTCAATAACAGGTTATGGTTGACTGTTTTATGAATGTGTGCTTTGTGTCCGCAGCAGAGTCTCGTCTGCGGGACAGTGAGGATCAGTTTGGCCGGACTCCTCTGATGTATTGTGTGCTGGCCGACCGCTTGGACTGTGCAGAGGTGCTTCTTAAGGCCGGCGCAGCCGTCAACAAGACTGACCACAGTCAGAGGACCGCATTGCACCTCGCAGCACAGAAGGTGACACAGACACACACACACACACACACATACACACACACACACACACACACACACACACACACACACACACACACACACACACACACAGCCGTCTGTCTCTGAGCTGACCCTGATTCTGACAGACACTTACAAAGGCTTGGTGTCATTAGGGTTTACTGCCCTCTAGTGTTTATGATGTTGACACATTTCTCCCAGTAATCTGAATGTGAGAGCTCTTGTATGTGTTATGTTATTTTGACTTAATAAACGGGACAGTTTGACTGAGACAAGAGAAGAGGATTGGAAAGGAGAGCAGAGTGGAGGGGAAAGGAGATGCCAAGAGTGTGAGGAGAGGAAGACAAGGAGGGACGGGATTGATGGGTAACACTCTGACATCTAGATCAATAAGAGCTGTAGCTCAGGGATTAACACTCTAATTGGGCTGGGAATAGAGACTGAGAACCCTGACACACACACACACGAGGGCTCTCCCCGGAATGTTTTACACGAGAGCTAAGGAGGCCTGGGAGGATACTTGATGAGAGGGGAGGGCCGTTCGCACTCAGACACATTCAGACCCTTTAGATGGATAAACAGCCGTCTCTACCACAAACCGCGGCCCAAGAATAACGTCCCTGGGTGACACTAAGCACTTTTTTCATCATTTTATTTCATTATTTTGCTGGCTTTGGATACTTTGTCATTTTAGTAAAATGCAGATGAAATATCAGCTGAGATAATAGGTCAGTCTATTGGCAAATAGTGCCAGATATTTTTTTTCTGTGTGGTGTTGTACATTCAAGTTAAACAGGTTTTTGATAAAGAAGAATAGTTGGGTGGGGACTTGGTTCTATCCATCAGCTGTTGGTTGGATGGAGGTAGATCTGAATGCAAGCTTGAAGTTGAATTTAAGATAGTGGCAAGGTTTAATGATTAGAGAAGTCCAGTATACGTCATCAGAGAGAGAAGTCTGTCATTTCAATGGAAGATTGAGATTACATTTTGATTAAAAATGATGAGGTCTAAAAATGTAGAAAACGAAACATATGTACGAATTAGTCATTCACAATAAGACCAATAACATGCATTTAGAGAACAGAGTGAATTTTCATTTCGTTTTGACTTTAAAGGTGAAATCTGTAACTTAATTTCTAGAGACAGCAAATGAATTTGCACAAATATTAAGGTATTGGATCCCAAATAAAAGTAAGTTTTATTCCATAGAAAAAAAATTACAGACTTAACCTTTAAAGCTTATAGTTTCACAATTTCAGAGTAAATCTGATTGAACTGATATCAAATGTTCTAGTTGTATTTTTAGTATTGTGAAATATAATTACTATTTAAAATAACTGTTTTCTTTTTGAATATATTTTAAAAATGTAATTTATTCTTATGATGGCAAATCTGAATTTTCAGCAGCCATTACTCCAGTCTTCAGTCACATTTTCTGGGGAAATGAACTTACAAATGCTGCCTTTGCATATTAAGCTATGATATGCCAGATATAAGAACGCATATGGATATGCATATGTGTCAGATTTTCCACTGGAGTAAAGCTAACCAAACTGAAATTATAGTTTTAGATGCTTTTGTGCCTTGACTGAAGCCAGACACAAATTTTAAATGGTTGTGAGTTTACAGGTGTTGTCCGATTCATGAATCAATGACTCTTATGAGCCGGTTCTTTTAATGGATCAGTCAAATAGACTGGAGAACTTAAGTGTTACTGGTTTCAATCAGTTTTCACAGCTGCCCTAATGACTTGGCCACAGTTCTGACTGAATTATAGTCAAATAGTGCAATAAATTAATTTGAAAACCTGAAAATTCGGAGTAAATGGAATGTTATTCATGCATGGGACTGTGATCTATTAGTCTGTGATCCTCCAGTCCTTACAAACAGACGATTGTCTAATTAAAGTTAAAAGTTGTTGATTGTTTTTTTTTTTTGCCTATACACATGCATTTCAGGGCAATGTGCGCTTCATGAAACTCTTACTGTCACGCCACGCCGATTGGCGGTTAAAGGATCTGGAAGAAATGACCCCTTTACACCTGGCAACCCGACACTCGAGCTCCAAACCTCTGTCTCTGCTCCTCAAGCACATGGCACCTGGTGAAGTGGACACACAGGACAGGAATAAGGTACCAAATGCAAACACTCACACACTACACATGCTCACACACTCGGCGGCTCGTCTATAGATGACTTGGGTGGGGATCGGGGTGAACGTGAGGTTAGGTGGTGTGTGTATGTGTGCGTGTGTGTTTGTGGTTGTATATATGCCATAAAGCAGCAGGGTAGCTCTGCACCCTCTGATGTTTCTCTGGAGGATATGAGCTCTGTTTAAATTGTCTAATAAAAGATATTTTCTCAGAGCTGCTGCGAGAGCTTGCCAGGCGCCTACAAGGCTCAGGGTCTCATCGCAACGTTAACCTTATGTGTGTGTGTGAAGTGACAATCACTCACTCTCTGCATGGCAAAGACGTCTTCCACAAATCGCAGACAGAGTACAAACCAACCCATTTTCACAACAAAGACTATGCATGGAAGCCTGTTTCCACCTCAGAGTAAAAAATAAAGCAGATAGTTGTAAGATAAATCTTAAAATAAGAAATATAATCACAATTATGAAAATAAAGTTGCAGTTACAAGAATCAAAGACACATTTGTAAGAAATAATCACATTTATGAGAAATAAAGTCATAGTTGTTTGAAATAGTCACAATTACAAAAAAAGTTACAATTGTGAGATATAAAGTTGCAGGTACAAGAAATAACGTTTGCAACAAAGTCAACATATATAGCTGCATTTATTTGATCAAAAATACAGATAAAACCATAATATTGTGAAATATTATTACAGTTTAAATAACTTTTATCTGTGTTAATATGTTTTAAAATATAATTTATTCCTGTGATGGCAAAGCAGAATTTTCATCAGCCATTACCTCCAGTCTTCAGTATCACATGATCCTTCAGAAATTTGGTCAAGAAACATTTAATCTTATTATCAGTGTTACAACTGATGCTTAATATTTTTGTGGAAACCAAGATACATTTTTTTTTCAGGATTGTTTGACACAATTCAAAATGACAGGTTTTATTTTTAATATAAACTTTTTCTAATGCTCTGAATGTCTTTGTCACTTTTGATCCTAAAATTAGAAACAAATTAATTAGATATAAATATAATAAATAATTTGGAAATACATAAATAAGAAATAATGTTGTAATAGTGAGATATAAGTCACATTGAAACAGGCAGAAACGGCCTTTCGTGAAACTGGAAAGAGTTTCATAATGGTTGACAGGGCTGTTGTACTTTACTGTTGTATTTGTAACATTACTGTATGAGCTATGATACAAGTAATAGTAACAGCTATAGTACTGTAACTAGCATTAGAAAACACAGAAGCTAGACTAGAGAAGTTGATATGTGCTGGTCACCATAGAGCAAAAAAAGAGTTTGGAGAGATGCGTATGTGGGCCCCATGCTTTCCTGGGAAACACTGCTATCAACTGCTCCAGATTACCAGACCACATGCAGCTTTATTCACTTTGGTTCCAATTACTGTAAACATTCACCCCAGTTTACTTTCCGATGATCTACGCACATACAGCAACTCTTTAGATACGCCGTCATTTAAAATCTCATTCCACAGACAAACTGCTCAAAGCTACTAAGGTTATTAAGGCTCCTGTTTTAAATCATTCTGTGTGTGTGTATGGTTGTGATTACGCTAACATGAGTGTGTGCGTGTGTGCATGCACTGTGGTTGTATCAGTGCTTCCATTGAGTCGCATAAGGGAGTTTTGTTTGCAGGCCTTCATCGGTCTGTTGGTTTTGTAATAATTTGATAAGCAGAATCGTGATTTCTCGTGATGAGGCTTGTTCTGTGGCCACATGCAGAAAATAGCTCATCTAGTGCGTCTTCAGTCTTCACTGTCCACATTGGCTGTTTGGGCGTTTTGGGGCTGGGGAAACTTGAGTGATTGATGAAGAGAGAAGGGCGTGTGTGTTTTAGGTAAACATTTTGAATTTGGAATCAAACCGCAGAGGTTCAACCATTTTTATGGTTGAACAAGAATGTTTAGCTAATGAAGCTTGTTAAAAAGCTGGAGACTAGCATATTTACATGTAATAATTAACCATCTAAAGTGACTCACAGATGAGGAAAAGCTCAAGCAATTTATCAAACAGAAGCCAAAAATATTAGCTTTATTGACGAGGATGGATTTTGGATGGAGTCTCGAACTGAGAGAGCCAAAGTTGCCTGACACTCACAAAAAAGGCACTGGAAATCTGCAACTGATATAGATGGGTAGACAAATACATAAAAATAGATTTTATGTGCGCAGCTGAGATTGCAAACCTGCGTCAATTAAAATTTTCTCAGGCGCTTGACAACTCACATTTGCAAAATATATCATTGGAATTACGAGAAAGTTGTATGTATATATATTATATGAGAAAGTATATAATATATAAAATTTAACATTTTTTATTTAAATTTTTGTTTTAATGTATACATTTAAGTTGAACTTAAAGTTGCAATTTTAAGATTAAAATTTTACATTTTAATGTAAAGTTATAATGCATAAAGTTTAAATTCATTTAAATGTAAAATGTTATTCAACTTAAAGTTGTAATGTTTGTTATAATTATAATTAATACATTCAAATTAAGTTTACATTTCAGTTTTCCTCAAAGTTGGAATATATCATTTTATGTTAAAATGTACATTAAGTTTTTTTGTATACATTTAAGGTTAAATTCATTTACTTTTGATTTTAAATTTTATTCAACAAGTTGTAATTTTAATTTTAATTTTTATATTTATTTATATTTTAAATTTTATATTTCTATTTTTAATTTAAAGTTATAAAGTTTATTTATAAAATTTAAAGTTTAAATTCATTTACATGTAAATGTACAAAAAATTACTTAGTTGTTCAAGTGGCAATTATGGCATTCTGGAAGACATTCTGGAAATGTGCACTTGTTGAACTTCCCGTCATTCTACATATTCAGTTAAATATATACACTTTGTTTTTTGTGTGGTCTATTGAGTATTTTGGCTAACTTATTATGTTTTCAGCACCTAAAAAGAGTGTAGAACCACCAGCTCTGCTAAACACATTTTACCTAAAATCAGCACAGAAAATGTGAAAAAATCCACGTATTCTTGGCCTAGGCCTGGTGGTATTGGATACGAAGATCTTGACACTCTAAGCCCAGAGGAAGCTGGCTGACTAGTTTGATGTGATATGATGAAGAGCGAAGGACTTCTTTATTTGTGCTCTTGGAGAAGCTCCATAAAGTTATTTTCTTGATTGCAGTTCATTGACAGCCCGCTGGCTGTGATCATTTAAAGCCCCAGTTTCCTTGAAGGCCGTGAAGCAGCTTTGTAGCCACAGTGTAACACGAGTGAACGGTAAAATTAGAAATGTAATCTTTGAAATTAAATGTTGTTTGTTCTACAGCAGACAGCGCTGCACTGGAGCGCCTTCTACAATCACCCCGAGCATGTTAAGCTGCTGATCAAGCACGATTCAAACATCGGGATCCCAGACAGCGAGGGCAAGATCCCTTTACACTGGGCGGCACATAACAAACACCCCAATGCTACACGTACAGTACATTGTATCCTGGTGAGTCCACACTTATTACCTCATTATTTCTACTCACACATACAAATAATACAATTACAGTATCTTCAGTATTTGTGTATTTTGTAGGAAGCTGCTCCCACTGAATCCCTGCTGAACTGGCAGGACTATGAGGGACGCACCCCTCTGCACTTTGCAGTGGCTGATGGGAATGAGGCGGTGGTTGAAGTGCTGACATCATACGAGGGCTGCAGTGTGACGGCCTATGACAACCTGTTCAGGACGCCACTGCACTGGGCGGCACTGCTGGGTACACACTTTTATACTCATACACATATGTGGAATTTGACTGCTTAAAGTAATTATTTTTAATTGAAATCATTTGCTAAGATGTAGATGCAAACACTGGTTTGTATGTGACTGTGTAGGTCATGCAAAGATTGTACACCTTCTGTTGGAGAGGAACAAGTCTGGGATGATCCCATCAGACAGTCAGGGAGCAACACCTCTTCACTATGGAGCTCAGAGCAACTATGCTGTAAGACATAAGACATCATTTTTGAGTCTGTAAAATTATATCCTGTATGTTTGGACCCTGAATGTTTTGCTTTTCATTTGTTTCTTTTAATTGGGCTCCATTAGAGCTTTAGAAAAAAATTGTGACCGAACATCAATTGAATTGTTGGTTGGTTCATTGATTCATTGATTCATTTATTCATTCATTTATATATCCAAATAAATATAGATTTGTTTTTTAATGTGTTGAATCATTTATTGATTTATTTATCTATTTATTTATACACATACAAATATGAATAAACCAGATGATTGGGATTATTTTGTAGTTGATTTATTTATACACAAATATAAATGTTTGTTTATTCGTTTATTCATATATATCATATATATTATCATATAGATAGATAGATAGATAGATAAAGACACACATACAGCATATATTTTGAAAATATTTACGTGTATATATTTATATTCATATAAATTATATCATATATAAATATATTTAATATATAAACGTAACATTTTTCTTAAATATGTACATGTATGTGTGTGTATTTATATATACATAATAAATATACAGAGTACACACACATGTTATGTAAACAAAAAACTTTTATTTTGGATGCGATTAATCGCGATTAATATTTTTTATATATATATATATATATATATATATATATATATATAAACTACTATATATCTTATTGCTTTATTGAATTGTTTCTGGTGGTTTTGCGTATTTATTATGTTCTCTGTCTGTTAAGGACACAGTCGCAGTGTTCCTGAAACACCCCTCTGTGCGAGATGAGCCCGATCTGGAGGGACGAACAGCATTCATGTGGGCTGCGGGGAAGGGCAGCGATGATGTCATCAAAATTATGCTGGATTTGAAAAAGGACTTGGACATAAACATGACTGACAAATATGGAGGGACAGGTGTGTGAGAGAGTTACACAATCACACACACATACACACAGACAGTCATTTTGAACACAGTTATCCATTCCTGGCCTAAACTGGTTATTTTCAGCTCAGATCAGTGATAATTGCATTTTCTGTTCAATCAAGCAATTAACAAGCCATATTCTATGTATGTAACTCCATACAGCCATAACAAGAGTTGACCGTTTGGTCACTGTCTTTATGTGCTCTTTTGTGTGTGTAGCGCTTCATGCGGCTGCGCTCTCAGGGCATGTGTCCACTGTGCGGTTGTTGCTAGAGCAGGGAGCTATGGTGGACCCGCTGGACGTAATGAAACACACGCCTCTGTTTCGTGCCTGTGAGATGGGCCATCGAGATGTCATTCTAACACTCATCAAAGGTTTGTAAGTGCATACATGACCCTTTATCCTCCCCGTTGGTGCTGGCCAGGGATATTTATGTATTGCATAATATAATTTTTAGACACATATAATTTTTCAGACATTATTTTGCAACGCTGCCTAAAATAAAATACTTTGTTTTTGCATATTCAAAATAATATGTATATCTAAAAATAAATTAATTAATTAAAAAATAAAAAGTACATAATGCATTTAAATATACTTAAAATATACTAGAAATTTTTATATAGTTTGTATTATATGTATTTATGTATTTTTTGAGATTTATTTTATAATATTATATATGTAATGTTACGTAATACAGTTTTTTGACATTATTTTCCAAGTTTGTCTAAAATAAAATTTTTGCGTATTTTTATATTTTTTTGTAAATTATTTGATTAACATTGGTGTCATTTATCACATTGATATTATGATTGATTTTCTTTATGCCATCATTAGTTGCTTTTGGTAAGTTAAGTTATCTAAATATAAAATTCATAGCAATAAATTCAAAAACGTTTTGTGTTTTGTAGTTAAAACAATTTTATTTTATACATATTTGGGGAAAAAACGTAGCTAGAGCCAGCATTGCATTTATTTCTAGGCCACTTTGTTTATCAGAATTGGAGTAATCTAGCTTTGTTAAGCATCACTAGAGCATGACTGACTTGTTTGTGAAGTTGTGGCACTATGTTGTTGGAAAAGTGTCAGTAGAGATCTCTGTTTAAAGTACAACAGTTCAAAGAGTGTTCATGGTAAATCTGCATCTTTTATACATTTAGGAGGGGCACGTGTTGATCTGGTAGACATAGATGGTCACTCTGCTCTGCACTGGGCGGCTCTGGGCGGTAATGCGGAGGTGTGCGAGGTGCTAATGGAGAACGGGATTAGTCCTAACCTGCAGGACCACGCAGGACGGACTCCCCTCCAGTGTGCGGCATATGCTGGCTACATCAACTGCATGGCCTTGCTCATTCAGCATGATGCAGACCCCAATATCCAGGACAAGGAGGTATGATCATCCTGGATCCAAAGCTAACACTGAGAACATGCACTGGCCTGCTGGATATACAGTATGAACAAGAGAAAGACTGAAGAATAACTTTTGTATGTGTTTTCTCTTTGTTAAGGGGAGAACCGCACTCCACTGGTCCTGTAATAACGGTTATCTGGATGCTGTGAAGCTGCTTCTGGGGTGTGGGGCCTTTCCCAACCATATGGAGCACACTGAGGAGAGGTAACAAACATTCATGCATGTACATGCTTCTTGAAATGTGGCCTAGCGGTCATGGATCTGACTGCAGATCCATATATATGTCATTAAAAACTACGTATGTAGTATATTAGAAAGGTTTTATTTGAAAAAAATGTATACTTTTATTTAGCAAGGATGTTTTATATTGATCAAAAGTAACCAGTAAAGACATTTACCAAAAATCTTACAGAAGATTTCTGTTTCATCAAAGCGTCCTGGAAAAACTTTATTACAGTTTTTACAAAAATATTAAGCAGCTTGACTGTTTTCAACATTGATAATAATGATTAATGTTTCTTAACACCAAATCAGCCTATTAGAATTATTTCTGAAGCATCATGTGACACTGAAAATTGAAATAATGGCTGCTAAAAAGTTCAGCTTTGCCATCACAGGAGTAAATTACATTTTAAAATATATTAAAATAGAAAACTGTTATTTCACAACTGTAGTAATATTTTACTGCAAGTAAATGCAGTCTTGGTGAGCATAAGAGACTTCTTTCAAAAACATAACAAATCTTACAGACTCCAGGGGCCGGATTCACGAAACACTCTTAAGAAGAAATTTCTTCTTAACTGCCATTTTCTTCTTATTTTTTAACTTAAGAAAAAAGTTAAGAATATTTTGTATTCCCAAACATTCTTCTTAAGAATATTCTTATCTTTTTTCTTAAGATTGTTCTTAAGACAAAACTTAAGAAGAATTCAAATTCTTGAAAAGAATCTTCTTAAAAATCATCGTAAATAACTTCTTAAATTTAGGACAGCCCCAGACTTGTCTTAAATCCAAAACAGTAAGAAATATTTAATGAATTTGGGTTATTTCAAATTAATTGTTATATTTAAGCATTACAACAACATTAGCTACATATAGCCTAATACATAGTATGACTATTAATAGGGATGTGCGCGAGTTTTCTGAAGTGACAGCGATGACTGATAATGTAAACAATGATCGGTCATGATTAGCCTATGTGTGACGCTACTTTTTGCTGACTTCAAAACTCAGTAGCAACTCTACAAAAACGAGTCAGATAGGGAGTTTTAATTGGACGCTTTTATTTTAGCTTACAAATACGACATAATCTTTGGCAGTATGCAGCGCATATGAATGTGCCGTTACAGATGACGCGTTTGCTGTAGCAGCACGGACACATACTGGAAGCGTTCACTCGGATGAGAGCGCAAAAACGCAGCACAAAAATGAATGAAACAGATCGCTTCAGCTTGAGACAGGCTGTTCAAAAACACGCCGCATTAAAAACGTGAAGCTGAGCGCCAGTCAAAGTCGCGACAAAAAGAGTGTGCGTGCTTACTATGATTATTAGGGTAATCTGCAGGAAGCGCAAAAAGACAATAAAGTGTGAGTTTATCAGTGCGTCATGTCTTCACTCAGATAAAGACTGTCATTTTCTTCTTAAGAAAAAAATTAAGATGTTCTTAAGAATATATTTGAGAACTTATTAAGAATTTTTCAAGAATTGCACTTAAGAACATTCTTACGAACTTCGTATAATTTATCTTAAGAAATTTCTTAACTTATTTCTTAAGAAGATTTTCGTGAATCCGGCCCCAGTTTTTGAATAAAAACTTTTATATTTTAATTTAAAATTTGAGGTCCTTAGCATCAAAACATTAAAAAATGGCCTTTGTTAAATGGCTACTGACTATAATCATTGTGTTTAGGTACACTCCTCTAGACTATGCCCTGCTGGGAGAGCATCAGGAACTGACCCAGTTTCTACTGGAGCATGGAGCTCTGTCCATCGCTGCCATCCAGGACATCGCCGCCTCGTCCATCCAGGCTCTTTACAAGGGCTACAAGGTCCGACGGGCCTTCAGAGAACGCAAGAAGCTCCTCATGAGACATGAACAACTGCGCAAGGATGCTGCAAAGTAAGACTCGCGTAAACCCATACCTTCTGCCTTGAAGAGAAAGAGATAAGATAAATGGTGGGGTTCATTCTCTTACCCACAATCCAGTGCTGATTGATGTAGCTAGGTTGATCTGCACAGCTGACACGGAATGTTTGCATGAATATAATACCTGTTGTTTAATTATGTGTGTTTGCTCGGAAGCAGCTCATCTATCTACCTGCCTGCTGAGGAATATGAGCATCAATTTCTTGCTGTCAATAATGGAAATAGATGAGATGATAGAGAGAGAGAGAGAGAAAGAGCGAGAGAGATTCACTCATCCTCCCTCCTTTTCTGTTAATTGGGCAATGTTCAGCTGCTCAACAGCTTGACATTTAGAGTCTGTCAGCTCTGAGGATGAATGAATACACACATACGCAGCTTAGAATATGTCCTCTCTTTTCCAGGGTCTGCTTAAACACGTTAACATACATTCATTTCATTGCCGTTAAACTTGTTTGTGTAGTCCGTCACTCTAACCTTCTGTCTTTTATCAGTGTAATTCTGCCCACAATCTATCCGTCTACTTTCTTTTTTTTCCTGCTAGGTGTTCAAAACATGGAGGGATGTTTAGCAAGTGTCTTTCACAAATTCTGCCCTATTGATCTGAAATTATTGTACCAACCAAAAGTCAGAACAGATTAATTATTTGTCTGACTCTAAAAATCTTAAATTAACCTTATGAAAATGACTTGTACGTATTTTAGCATTAAAAACTTGGTGAGATTTTTTTTTTATGTTTAAGTCTCTTCTTCGTTTGGCTGTGGAAAAAAAGATAGTCCTACATTTAAAAAAAAAAACTCGATATCACGTTTGAGTTCATGAGTTCGCCTACCAATGGTATAAGAGGAATACAGCTTTCACTCTCAACCAAAAGCCTTGTTTTCGCTTCTATTTGTATAACTAAAAAATATCAGATTACTCAATTGGCAAAATAATCAGTAGATTATTTGATTACCAAAATTATCATAGATTAGTTGAAACATTTCATAATACAACTGCATTGTTTTACTTTTTGTGATTACAAGACAAATATTTTGTCATTGAAAATTTCTTTAAAATATTGTCTCGTTCTAGTGAACCAAGTATCTGTATTTTGTCTCATCTCGTGAGCCAAGTGTCTAGTGTCTATGATATATCTCATAATTTTCCAAGTGTATGATATAGCTTTCATTCTTCAGGTTAATCATAAGGAATAAGGAAAGCGATAACTTTGCCATAGTATCTTTTCAAATGTTATAGTTGCCACAGTCATTGCATTCTTTGCATGTGCTGCACTTAATTTGTACCATATTGTATTAGCTTATTAATTAGAATTTGAAAGATAATGATGTTGTTTGAAAAGTGAGTTCTCTGATTTTAGTCTTTGAAAACCAAAAAAGTAGTGTTTGAAGAGTCCTTGAAAGTCCTGGAATTTCTTTTGAATTATTTCTTTTGAACAACTTTTGTTTCAGTAGTCTGTGCCTAGTTAATAGTTAGTTCAAAGGAAAATCATTCAAATAATGTTCTTTTTGTTTGTTTGCCAAATAACCTTGCGTATATGTCCACCTCCGTAACCCCTGGAAAAAAGTTCAGGCTCAGGATTTTTTTTTTTTTTTTTTTGTTTTAACCCCTGAATATTATTACAATTTAAAATAACTGTTTTTTATTTGAATGTACTTTATGTAATTACTGTTATGGTGAAGCTGAATTTTCAGCAGCCATTACCCCAGTCTTCAGTGTCACAACATCCTACAGAAATCATTCTAATATGCTGATTTGGTGCTCAAGAAACATTTCTTATTATGAATGTTGAACATATTTGTGCTGCTTCATATTTTTGCGGAAACCGTGATACATTTTTCAGGATCCTGTGATGAATAGAGAGTTGAAAAGAACAGCATTTATTTGAAATAGAAATCTTAAAAAATCTTAACATTATAAATGTACTTACTGTGTCCTTGATGAATAAAAGTATTAATTTCTTTAAAAATCTTACTGATCCCAAACCTTTGAAAACTAGTTTAAGTGTATCTGAATATTCGCTATGGCAACCATAAGAAGATACTTTACTGGTTGTCAACTGAAAGATGAAAATAAATGATCCAGGGCAGTCGTCATTAACAGGATAAAAGTATGCGTGAAGTAAATGAATGTGTGTTGTGTGTGTTTTTTGCTGCTTTAGGAAGAGGGAAGAGGAGCGCAGACGTGAGGCGGAGCAGCAGCTCTCGTTGGCTGAGGCAGATCAGAAACAGCTCGTCTCATTGGCTGCAGCCAAAGTGGAAAAACTCTCACTGGATGAAACGGAGCAGAGCATTAAAGATCCAGTGGTGGCGAAAGGACACAAACACAAAAAGTCCCCCAACGCTCATAACGTCCAATCACAGAGCAGGAGAGAGAAAAAACATAGAACTGGTGAGTTTATGAACTAGAAAGTACGGAATACATGACACGGCGTTACACTTCAGTGCACATTAATTTGTCACTAAATTAAATTTTTTTTTTAATTACCAATAATTTTCACCTTATGGCCTATAAATGGCAACTATATATGTTTATGAATAATAAATGTATTATAAATATGTGTAATATATTAATCCATTTCAGTTCAATCGTTTTTACTCATTAAAGTCGTAAAGTCGTGATGTATTGTCAAGTATGGTGACCCATACTCGAAATTGGTGCTCTGCGTTTAACCCATCCGAGTGCACACACGGAGCAGTGACTACTGAACAAATGCACACACACACCGTGAACACACACCCGGAGCAGTGGGCAGCCATTGCTCCAGCGCCCGAGGAGCAATTAGGGGTTCGGTGCCTTGCTCAAGGGCACCTAAGTCATGGTATCGAAGGTGGTGAGAGTGCTGTTCATTCACAATCCCCACCTTCAATTCCTGCCGGTGCGAGAATCGAACTGGCGACCTTCAGGTTACAAGCCCGACTCTCTAATCATTAGGCCACGACTGCCCCATTATAGTACTTTACTAGTTTTTATTATTCATTTATTGTAATTAGATATATTATTTTTCATTTTTATATTTTATATATTTTCTTTATCGTTTTTTATTTTTATATAAAAAAGTTTTTTAAATTTTTACTTTTTTTTTTTGTTATACTTTTTCACCAATCCCCTAGCACTCTGTTTCATGCCATTGTCCTGCCACTTAGTGTCAATGCACTTCTCTAACCAATTCTTTTGTTTCTCCATCAGAGCGCAGAATGAGAGAAGCTGAAACACCAGAGGCTTCTCTCCCCCCAGCAGCCTCTGGTCTCACAGTGACTCCCCTGAGGACCAGGAAGTGTTCAGGCACCATAGAGGAGGTGTGTGTGACGGAAACTTGTGGCCCAGACACATCCATATCTGTGGAATGTGGGTCCACATATGAGCGCCGATCCCCCGCTGGGTCCAGTCGACCGGGCAGTGCCAAACCGGTCAACGCAGGGGCCCATGTAACACCAGGACACATGGAAACCACTACAACACCCAAACCAGCGATACATAACAGACCAAGTACTACAGGGACCCACTCAAAACAAGCGGCCCAGGCTACACCACCATCCACAGAGACACAGACCGACAGCATTTGTAGATCAGCGTCCAAGGGGAACAAGCCAGCATCACAGCACAAATCTACAGGAACTCAGCCATCTAACATCTCCAACTCCACCTCTGTCACACGACAAAAAGAGAGACGGACAGAAAGAGAGATGCACAGAGATAAGGATAACAGATCAAGGACTGAGGGGGATAAACAGACTGGCAGAGAGAAACAGAAATGTACAGTGATGGAAAGAGACAAAGAGAGATGGATGGGCAGAACAAGAAAAAAACAAGTTGACAAAGAGAAAGAAAAGGAGAGAGACAGCATCCATAGTAAAAACCAAGCGGCTATTGTGATACAGAGAGCATGGAGGAGGTACTGATGTCTCTTTTTTTTCCTTCCACTGTAGAATTCATTACTGTCTGCCCACTTTTTAGCAGCATTGGTTTCAAGTATTTAAAAAGCCCACTGAGTAACAACCTCGGAGCTCAAAACAGTTAAGTTATTGTTAAAAATCGGTTTCCTATGGAAAAAATAATTTTTCACTTCAGGAACCCAACTGTTGGATTTCTCTACATCAAGAGATACTTGATTCTGATTGGCCAATCACAGCATTCTGCAGTCAGATATTTTGTTTAATGATGGTTAAACCACACTAGCTAAACCTGCTCTAGAATGAATCCAATCCAATTCAGTTTACTCCTTTAAATCAAAATTTCATTCAGATCAAGCTCAATCTGGGGTGCGTTTCCCAAAAGCGACTATGGTCACAAGTTTCATTGTTGCCAATAGAGTTCAATGAAACTAGCAACCATAGTTAGCTAACAATGCTTTTAAGAAACGCACCCCTGATCGATTAAGGTGTTTACATGAAGGCTTTTCAGTCCGATTGAGCCATCAATTAGATTTCTTGAGTGCATATAAATTTCTCTTGTCTCTCATGTCACTCTGAGGCTTCATTCATTTTACATTCTAAAAATTTAATTCAAGTTTATTTATTTATTAATAAATGGACAATAAATGATGGCAGATTTTCCACCATTTATAAAAACACATTTACCTTTTAAATCCATTTTTCCTGCAAATTAGAACAGAAAATGCAAGTAAAGTCTGCAGATTCCATCAGTGTCTGCTCATATGTTGCCCACATGTTCCTTATTTGAGTTGTGGCATGGCTTTTTGCCCACCAGCACATCAACACCTCCGAGGGCAGGTCACCAGAATAGGCCCTCTTATTTATTTGTGTGTGTGTAGGGAATGTAATGGAGGCCCATGAGAGCACTTTCTTTTAATGGCTTTACTAAAATAATTGGATTCAGAGCACAAATAATAAGGTATATGCACATTCTTGAAGTCCCTCTTTGTGAACAGTAATTTGGTTGGCTTGTTTGATATGTTTAATATGCTGTTGCTTCTTTTGTTGGTGCGCATTAAAATTTAGTTTTTTTTATTCAGGTCTTGTATTCGGGGTCGTCTTCGTAAGGTACTGTGCAAGACTGGGAAAGGGGTGGAGTCTGCTGAAGTCACAGCCCTGTTGATTCAGCTGTTATGGGAGTGGCCTATCTCTCATGACCACACCCACCATAAAACTTCTGATGTTCAAGCTCCTCCCACCAGGAATGTAGGGAAAAAGAGTTCTGTGCTGCAAAATATATATGGTGAGTGGTGTATGGTGTTCTGGAACTGTCTAGGAATATATATACTATACTAAGAACATATATTATGCTAAGAATACATATATTCTATAGATATTCTTATTCTTATACATAATTATACATAGCTAACCTAAAATTTTAGACATCAGAGTTTGAGTTTATTGAAATTTATTTATAGACACACACACACACACACACATATATTATTATTATTATTATTGATTTGTTTGGGGTTAGTAAAATTGTTTCAGTAATACCTTCATTCAAAAGGATGTGTAAAATGGTTCAAACATGACAGGAAATGGATTTATAGAGTTACAAAAGATTTCTAGTTTAAAGAAATTTTCCACAAAATAAATAATAAATAAAATAAATGCAGCCTTGGTGAACATAATAGATTCTTTCAAAAACATTAACAATCTAATCTTATCAAATCCCAAACTTTTGAACAGTATTGTATATTTTATATATTTTTCCAAATATCAGATGCAAAAAATATTAATTTATTATAAATCATATGTCTGATCGCTTATATAAGTTATAGGAGACGTTTCCTTATCTATCCACGTGACCTAAGTTTTTGATTCATGTCAGTAGCATAAGCAGCCAGATACAAAGTAGGACAAGCATCACTAATAAGATTATTACAGAAGGGTGTTATGTTTTTATGTGACGTTCCAACACAGACACACAGCGTCACCCCTCCCTCTTTCATATCATTTGATAAGGTGGAGTTTCGACCCAGTTAATGCAACTGACCTTCAGCAGACATGAACAGGTGATGATGGCTGAGCAGGCCAGAGCCACCTACGTTCTCAAACACACACGTACACACACGGACACTTGTTCCCCTCCCCGCTCCTTCCTGACAGTCCCGACGTTTTGAAAAGTTCATTGCTGTCAGATGGAATGTCGAGCTGTCTCCTCTCGCTCACACACACCGACCTCCCTCCCCTCGCCCTGTCCGCCCCTGCCAGATGGACGCACGCTCACACACACCTGCACGTTTGATACCGAACTGTCTGAATCTTGTTATTTTAACAACTCTAGTATCAGCTGTGATGTTACCACAGAGATATTGATCCAATCAAGTAAAAAATGTGCATGTGACTACGTCCAAACCAATAAACACTGCTGTTTTTTTGGTCTAGGTGGCGCCCCTTCCAAAAGAGGGCAGTCTTTGCGGGCCGCAGTGCTTAAACCGCAGAGCCAAAGTCAAGCGCTCCTGGATCTGTCACTTAAAACAAACAAACAGTGTGAGTACTTGAGTTCATAATCACTGCTTGTGTTCTTTTGTGTTGTATGTTACATCTTATGAGTGTGTGTGTTTTATCCCTAGTGAGCGCCGTCGAGTGTGTGAGCCTGGTGGATACTATAAGTCAGGCAAAGCAATACTCTTACCATCTACGGCCGTCCAGTGCTGGCAGTCAAAGCGGTCAGAGCAGAACTAAGAACTGAGACACTTGGATTTCTAGGAATTAAATCTTTGGGGATGATGCACTAAAACTCATTTGATGTTTATTTAAACTATTGCATAAGGTACAGTAAACTCACTTGGTCCGTATCATTAAGTTTACATATTAAATCTGCAGTATCATCTTGATTATTGCAGAGGTTAGAGGTTAAAACCACAAACACAACAAATATATTAGATAACCTTTCATTCTGTCAACAACAGGTCATATACCTGTCATAAGGGACTTACATAAGACCACCTGCATGGGAGACCACAGTGTTAATATGCTCCAGTCAAGATGTCACAAGGCAGTTTTCAGCCTATTTCTGATACTGTCACGGATCTTGACATTGTATTCTTATACTCTATCGCCACACCCCTGTTTATTGAGTGGGTTGGATTATTAATGTTTTATCTATCACTATAAATCAGTGTACACTTTTTATTATTAATGTATTATTTTGAAATATATTGTTTTGTAAAAGTGAAGATGACTCTGTATGTTAAAAAGGAAAGAATTTGCTTGCCAGAGTTGCAAGTCACGTTATTGCACAGACTTTGTCTTCTATTCTGAAAGAGTTATCATTTTTTAAACTGGTGAAACATACACTAACATTCAAAAGATTGGGATTGGTAAGATATCATTTGTTTTTGAAACTCATTCTCACCAAGGCTGCATTTAAACAAAAATACAGTAAAACAGTAATGTTGTGAAAAAGTATTACAATTTTACTTTATATTTGAATGCATTTTAAAATGTAAATGTTCCTGTAATTGCAAAGCTAAATTGTCATTCAGTGTTACGTGATCTTCAGAAATCATTCTAATATGCAGATCTGGTGCTCAAGAAATATTTCTTACTATTATCAATGGAAACTGTACTACATATTTTTGGGATACTTTGATAAATAGAAAGTTCTAAGAACAATTACAAATTTTTAATTACAAATATCTTTACTGTCACTCTTGATCAATTTGCTGCATCCTTACTGAATAAAAGTATTAATTTATTTAAAAGAATCTTCCCAAACTTTTATACAGTTGTGTAAAAAAAAAAATACAACCCTGTAACCTGTAGATTTTTTCAGAAACTTTAAAACAGCAGATGTCTGTTCCAGTTGCTTTGAGTAAATGCCACATTATTTCACACCACCTACATTTCTGTTGATTACCAGACAAAAACGATGGTTATTACAAAAAATCCCTCTCCAGATCTGTATTAATAAACATGTTTGTAAAACAAAAATTTTAAAAAAGGGAACAATGAAAGAGCCTAATCAACTCATTATCACGAGGTTTATTTTCTTCATTTTCTACAAAATAACTGGACTCAGAAAAAGAAAGAACAAAAAAATATTGTAGCAATGAACACTGTAATGGTCAGCGATTAATAGATGTCTCTAATGCCCATGCTGGGCCGGTGACCAGACAGCGTCACGCTGTAGCAGTACAACAAGTCAGTCAGCCACTGCTCTCGAGTCTCTCCACCATAGAAATGCTGTAAAACACAAGCACAACAGTCAAGACAGTATCGGCAGCTCAGTTTCAAGAGATAGCATTATAAAATCAATTTTAAGGTAAGGTAAACAATGCTAGCTTTATCTGTTAAAGCAAAGCTGAAATGGATAGCCCTAAGCATATTAGTTTCTTGAGGAGCCGTATATGTGTTTGTACCGTTAAGTCCTGTATGATATGTTGCAGTAGACTGGCGTTGGCCATCATGTGGTTGCGTAATTGAGTATGCTGAAGAAGTAATGACAGGATCTGTGCCAACACGGGGAGCTCCTCCTCACAAAGGTCACACACACGTAAAGACTGCAAGACCAGTCGCAGCAGCCTCGGTACCGTGCTCAACGCAGCAAAACATGCCTCCCACACGGCATCCCTGACGGTGAGACAGACAAATGTAAGTTTTGACAACTACATATTTTGTTTGGACAACTCTAGATCACGGATCACATATTTCTTTAATCATAAGCCCCAGGTTGTAACTAAAACTATGTGCTATGCTGTGTGAAATAAGGTGGCAAAATGTAATTAATATAACGTTGATATTAATAAATAATATTATATAATTGTTAATTACATAAATATTGTATTTAAAATAATTGTAATTAATGCACTTCTCATACATTACAGAAACAAAAAATAGACTTTTCACCATTTCTCAATTCTTCGATCACTTTTTCAAAACTCTTCACAAAGTGAGCACAACTGTAGATCATTTTCCATTGCTTTTGCACAAAATACATTCAGTGACTACATATTTCAAATTACATGAATTCTTTTCATATTCAACATACCTCTGTAGCAACAGGCCAATCTGCACATATTTACATATTCTTTTAAAAAACTGTGACACTTAAGTTCAAACATAATGTAGGGAAGTCGTGGCCTAATGGTTAGAGAGTTGCGAGTTCGAGTCTCAGGTCCGGCAGGGGGTTGTAGGTGGGGGGGAGTGAATGTACAGCGCTCTCTCCACCCTCAATACTACGACTGAGGTACCCTTGAGCAAGGCACCAAACCCCCAACTGCTTCCCGGGCGCCGCAGCATAAATGGCTGCCCACTGCTCTGGGTGTGTGTGTGCACTTAGGATGGGTTAAATGCAGAGCACAAATTCCGAGTATGGGTAACCATACTTGGCCTCATGTCACTTTCACTTTCACTTATAAAACTGTAAAGACAGCAATTTGCTACATTTCTACAGCAATACCGTATTGGAATATTTCAAATCTAAAAATGAAATACTTTCCAGTTAGAGGTAGCTGAACAGCTACATGTGTTAGTCTTTCAATTTTATTACTATCTACACAAAAGGGGAAACTTAGTAAAAAGTTTGTACTGTAATGTAAACATGGACCATCATGTAACATACTGCAGTGAATTCTAAACAGTAGAGACATTCTTGTTTTGTAAAGAAATTTTACAGACCATTGCATGTTGTTGTTTTTAGGTCAGTGTTTTCTGGATGGCAGTGTGTTTGTTGGTTAACAACCTTTGCTAGTGTCATGGAAGAATTACTTCATTTGAATGATGTGTGAAATGTTTTGGTAGTTTTTGTGCATTCTGGATGTGAAATTTACTGCTGTGCCAAGCTGAAAGTCAGTAAATTGTGTGAAGTGTTTTGAAGAAGTGGCTTAAGTATTGAGAAATGTTAGAGAAAAAGAAACTGTAATAATTTTGCTGTATGAATAGTTTCATGACCCAAACTTTATTTTTTAGGAATTTTAGGTGCATCAAAACTATTAACTTTATTATAATTCTTTAATTTGCTTTCTTCATGAGAATGCCCTTTTTGGACTTTCCCTAGTCTTGTTTCTAACTTCTCTTTGCTGTTTTATCGAGCAGTCTTTTTTTTGTGTATGCTTTGTGGTGTATAAATGTTACTCTATGCAAATATTTGTGAGTGTGTAGGTGTGCGTGTTTGTGAGCACACCTCTTGCGGGCGCTCTGCTCCAGTTGTAGCAGCAGACTGAGCATGCTCAAGCAACAGTCAGACAGGAAGTGGAGGAGTGTGTCGCTGGGCAGGAAGTTGACATCCAGTAACCGGGGAACACACCTTAAAATCGCTGCACAAACACAGTCTGGCACCACCACGAGTCCACACTACAAATAGACGAAGAGAGTGTCACCGCAAACAGTGTCTGGCTCCACTGCCCACTCTATATGCAAAACATTCAGCAGAAAAACACAAGTTCACTCACCAGATTCTTAATGATGGCGTTCTGTATCACATCAAAACATTGTGCGCGAGATCCTAGAGTGTCCAAGCAGTGGCACACCTCCTACAAAACAGAAACGGTTATGAGTTAATGCCGCTATGAGTGCCTCCAAATTCTGCATAAATGTGCAATGTTTCATAAATATAGTACAACCCAGAGGAGGCTCTGCTGCTGCTTTGGTTCTGTATACATGAAATGCAGCATCAATGGAGTGTTTGTGTCACATGAAACAGAAATTGTGATCAATGTTCCTTCAATATTTTGATGTGTATATCATATAAGCGAAGCAGGTTATTGAACGACTTTATTTTGTCCATAAGGTATTGACTGGATCATAGAAAGTGGGTGATGCAAGCTAATTAGGCACGTTTTTTTTTGTTGTTGTTGTTGAAAATAATGATGATGATGTGCATGGATAAATCATTTATGATAATGACTGCAATATTCCAGAATAAATAAATAAATAAATTAGTCAATTTTAATTTCATGGCAACTTTAAACTTTGTTTTTCCACAAAGTACGTATTTTACAATTTATTACTTTTATTTATAATTTGAATATATTACAATTCTAAGTTTAAAAATATATATTCTTATATATATATATATATATACACATTATAAAAATATGAAGTCATATTAGAGTATACATTTTATTAAAAAAACAAATTAGAATAAAATTTGAAAATATACACTGTAAACAGAAATGTGAAATTATAAAGTGTTTATTAAAATAAAAAATGAAATATATCTTGATTGTAAACAGAAATTATACATTTCTTTTGAAATTATATGAAAATATAAAATAAATATTCAATTACCTATTTGTAATTAACCATAGAATTATAAATTTATAAGCTAGATAGGCAGACAGATAGATATTTAAACAAATATACGAGACAGAACATACAGGCATTAAAGATAGAGTTATCAAATTATAAACCGGAACTTGTCATTCCTCATGACTATGTACATCTACAAAATAGTCTGAAATTAATTTCTGCATTGAACCAAACATTTATCAAAATCAAGCCAAAGGCTAGGCAAAAGGACCAAACAGATTTTAGGAACATAAGTCATCTTCAGAGAAGAGTCATTTTACAGACTGAAAGCTGATAGAGAGATGAGACTTTTTCCCATCTCATTCTACAAAGAACCTTTGAATTATACATCACAACATCTTAACATCTGACACACACACACGGTTTAGGTGAGTCAAAAATAAATCCGTGGTCCCAGACAAAAGAGAAGTCTGCAGAGAACAAAGAATCCTATAGCACCACACACACCCATATACAGTGACAGGCTCAAAGGGTTGTACCTCGCCACTACGGACGGCCGGGCTGGCGTAATGGAAGTTGACACTGGACAGATTACCGATGCCCTGCCACTCTCTGAATTGATATTTTATGAGCGCAAACAATAAATAAGTGTGTGAGCGTATGTGTGTGTGAGAAAAATCTAATAGTGCTAATAGCATTAGAGCAGATTAGATTAAACAGATGAAGGCGGAGCGGAATGTCATTCAGAGCAGGTTATTATCAGACATTAATCAGGCTAACAGTGTTAAGAACACATTACGCATGCTTTAGATTAGAGACACCTGATTGGCAATAAAGGAATGGACCCCCAGCAGCCATGCGCTCTCGCTCTCTCTCTCACACACACCCACTCAAACTTAATTTGACGCTAATTGTCAAGCTATATATCTGAGAAACAGTAAGTGAGAATTTTCTTTAAGACACTTTTTAGCACATTTTTATGTTTTAGCACATTAGGATTTCTCAGCAGAGCTGTAAAAAAAAAAAAAAAAGGTGCTAACAATTACTTTGATATTAATAATAATAATAAAATTTTGTTCTTATTTATCTCAATTGTTCTTATTTACTTAACATATTCCAAAAATGTTTATGTATAATATTAAACAATCGAGAATAATATAAAATGTTATAGCTATATACATACATAAATATATATGCAATTAACTTGTGATATAGTGTATATAAATACACAATTTTATATCTCCATTATTTTTAATATTTATTATTTTTCAATATTATTTAATATCTTTTTTCAGGGTTGAAAGTGCAATTAACTTGTACCAAAAGTTTCATTTAGCCAAAGTGCTAAATGTGTTTTTGTACAGCGAGTTTTTTTTTTTTTTTTGTTAAATGTAATTTCTAATTAAGCACAAGTTAAGTGATTAAGTTGAGAGAAAGTGTTTCTTGTGCATATGAATGTGAGGAGGGAAACAGGCTCTTTTCCTCATTAAGGCCCATTATTCTCCATCAGCCTCACCTGCTGGCATCATCTCCCCCGTCACTCCTCATTACCGTATCAACGGTGATGCCAGCCGTCCCTCTACACCTTTACTGTCTGATTGACTTGGACACAAAAAATGAGAGTCCAGAGAAAATTGCATAGAGGAATTAGCTGTGTGTGTGTAGTAAAGGGAGGGGGGCAGTGAGAGTCAGCCCCTGGCCTGAGGGTGTGGTTTTGTTGGGTTTTAATTTCCGTGTAAAATGTCAGGCGGTGATGGTGTCCGCTGGCTGGCATTAGCATTTGCTTTAGCCAGGAGCGCTCTGATAACCAGCCCTTATTGAAATATGGAGACACCTACACCGGTGCGATGTGATAAACCTTCCCCTGCTCAACGAACTCGCCGTCTCCGGGGGAAACTAAAACATACTTGTGCGTTGAATAACAACCCAAGTGGTCCTGCACTAAATCAAGTGAACTCCTACTTCTTGGTAAAAGTTAAAAACTGCACACGATTGAAGAAACACGATGGGTGTGATTAAGGTGAACAGCATGACTGATATATATCTTTTACATGATGTGCAACAACACTGCTTGGTTTTTATAATTTATTTGCAGAAAAAAAAAACAGGAATTTCAATTGCACACAAGAAAATTTTGGTGCATACGCAAGAAGTTTCTCAGTTTGTGGGTGGGGGGAATGTTCTAGTGAGCACAGAAAAACACTGCATTATCGTTATTCTCATAGTTTCATAAAATTATGGTTGAACCACTGATGCCACATGGACTGTTTTAATGATGTCCTTACAACCTTAATGGGCTTTGAACATGGTAGTTGCGTTGCTGTCTATACAGGGTCAGAAAGCTCTCGGATTTCATCAAAAATATCTTACTTTGTTTTTTCTGAAGATGAACGATCTTACGGGTTACGGGTGCTATTGAAGGTTGTAATTTTAACACATTAATTTAGTGTTTTAATTATAAAAATAAACACTAATATTAATGCAGTTTACCATGCCATCTGCCTAAAAATGTTCTTGGCTTGAAGCTTGAAGTTACATGTTTTTGCAAGAGAATAGAACAAATACAATGGTTTTGGGAAACATGTTCAAAGTTGAATTAATTTAGAAAATTAAATTAAAATTTTAATTTAACGCAACGCGATTTACTAACGTTTGTGCTCATCAAATTACTAGTATTTGCGCCTTTGTTTAACGCCCAAAAAAGCATGTCTTAAACTATTTTACGCCTGTGTCATAAGTAGATCCCCCGCACCTGATGAGCATCGGCTCTGCTTATGTGTGACTACGTAATTTTTGGTATATTGCATTGGTCGATATGTAAATGAGATGTTACGCCCGTGTTATTTAATTTAGTTGCGCATCGTCAGTAAAGCGCCCATCGGTGCCGTTTTGGAATTGCGCTCTCGCGCTAATTTGCCCTGTTTAGTAAATCTGGCCCTTTGTCTTTTACAATAATGTGATGTCTTTGAATTACATTTCTTAATTTTCTTCAGTATTTGAGGTCTTTTCTCAGAAAACCTTCATATATGTGATTAACTGTGACAGAAAATTATTTGATTATTCGATGCTAAAAATTTTGATTTGTGGCAGGTGAAAATACCGTGTAATGCAAATGCATCTAACCAAAAACAGACAGATGAGCGGACTGACACTAGAGCAACCAAATGATTGACACAAGCCAGACTAACTGACAGAGCAGATGCAAGAGGACAGAGATGCTCACGGGGGACAGAGCGGATGACAACAGGATTAGAAACATATGCCAGCGATTGACAGCAGAACAACTGACATAACACAAGTTGTTGGAGCGACTGAAGGTGGAGAAAGAGACTGGCAAAAAAAAGAGAGAGAGAGAATCACCTCCACTACATCCCAATGGTGAAGGAACTGCTCCAAGGTGGTAGCGAATACGCTGAGGGGCGAGAGTGTGGAGGAGGGCAACAGGCCATCTTCGTCGGTGTCCTGCAGGGCCCGCAGCATCTCAGAGGAGAAACCTGAAGCACAGGATCATGGGAATACCGTTTTATCAATATCGAGTATGCTGTCAGTACTCTTATCATTGAATGTGATGTGTGTGTGCGCACCTGTTAGTGTAGTGAAAAAGAAACTGAAGTAATCTACATCCTTCACCGGCACATCCTGTGAACTGCTCGACCAGCCACTCAGAGGAGACCTGCGGGGAAGCACACATGCATTACTGTGCAGTGGTCCGGCACTGATCCGCTCTCCCGTTACACATCTCACACTGTACTTGAGTGTGTGCGTGTGGTGAGAATGTCAGTCTAAAAATACTGGCCATCTGAGCTCCTTCATTTCCTTTGAAATCAACCTCCCGCCACAAACATGCTCACCTTCAGCGAATGAGAACACTCACGGTATTAAGGAAACGCTGAGGTCATCCTTACAGTATGACAGACAACACTTACTGTTCCTTAAGAAGATTTTAAGACATTCCATGAACCCCCAGAGGTTATTTTTTTTATGTAATAACTCCACCTTTAACTCCTTGAAATCCACCTATTGAATTAAACTACACCTCAACCCAGTGGTACATGCTTTTCATGAATAAAAAGTTAAATAAATAAATGCATATTTTTTGAAAGGATGATTTTAGGGGGTTGTTTTAGACAAAACATTTTAAATATCCCATTTATCTAGAATATTAATATTGGTGTATAAAATTTTTTTTATTCTGATGGATGCATTAAATCGACCAAAAGTGACAGTAAAGGTGTTGACATTGATACAAAAGATTTGAATTTTAAATAAAAGCTGTTCTTTTGAACTTTTTATTCGTTAGACAAAAACAACTACTATCATTAACAAGAAGTTGTATTTCTTGGGCAGCAAATTATAATTTTAGAATGATCTCTGAAGGAACAAGTCTGGATTAATGTCTGTTGAAAATTCAGTTTTGCCGTCACAGGAATAATTTACATAAATTACATTATATTCAAATAAAAACAATTACTGTATTTTACTACATTTTTGATCATATAAACGCAGTCTTGGTGATAATAAGAGATGTATTTTAAAAACACTTTTAAATCTTTGAACTGATTGATTGCTTCTGTGGACAGGTTGTCTTTTATACAGGTAACAAACTATGATTAGGAGCACTACCTTTAAGAGAGTGCTCCTAATCTCAGCTCCTCACCTGTATAAAACACACCTGGGAGCCAGAAATCTTGCTGATTGATAGGGGATCAAATACTTATTTGACTCATTAAAATGCAAATCAATTTATAACTTTTTTTGAAATGTGTTTTTCTGGATTTTTTGTTGTTATTCTGTCTCTCACTGTTCAAATAAACCTACCATTAAAATTATAGACATCATTTCTTTGTCAGTGGGAAAACGTACAAACCAGCAAGGGATCAAATTATTTTTTCCCCATGAGTGTGTGTGTATATATATATATATATATACATATAACATACATAAATATATTTATAATATATATTTATTTATAAAAAAAAAGTTGAAGTATATAATTTAGCAGCACTGAACAGAGCTAGGCAGGGGGGGAAAAACAGGAGAAAAGTAAATGTTTCCACACAAGGAAGCCAATTATTAACAGCTATTAACTGTTTCTTCGCATCAAGCGGAGATGGAAAAAAAAATATTTTAACATCAAAATAATTACACTCAACATCTTTAAACTATGAAATGTTGCCAAATTAATTACCAGCAGCTTTTTTAGACATTTTCCCAGCTGGTTTGTAACAGTTAAATCCTGCAAATCACCCAGAAAATTGCTGTGATCAAACACAGAGTGCAGGAGAACCAAGAGGTCAAAGTCAAGACCTTCAGGTCAGCCCATCACAGGCTCCGCGTGTTGCTGTGCTTCTATATGTGTGTTCAAGGCTTCAGTGGGAACTTGATGGCAAGATATTGTCAGAAGTAACCATTTTATACTCACTCTTTTCTGAGAGGGAAATCAGAGAGAACCAGTGTGTCTGTGTGTGCGTGCCTGTGTTAACGCTATTCAAGGACAATCCACGTAGTCTTATGATTCTCCCTTATAGATGTGGATCAGTCTCGAGGCCAATAAAGTGAATGAATATCTGATCTTTTACTTGTTTTGACTTCATTTCTCTTGTGATTGTGAAATGAGCATGTGCTGGACTTCCTTAATACATACTGATTGGCTCATTTCCCATCAACCCATTAGTAAAAAGAAGCCAGACACACACACACACACACATACAGAAAGATGCACCAAGGAAAAAATTCTACTGTTCATTGTGTCTTTCTGTGTGCCAACCACACACACACTCTATCGCTATACTATTAACCATTCTTGTCTAAGTTTAGCAACACTTTCTGAACCCGATGGCCACCATTACAAACTCTTCAAGAGTCAGTCGTTTCGCTGATGCGATCAAAGTTAAATTCTTGTGAAGGACATAATGTTCGGTTCATGCTGTTCTGAGGATTGGCTCTCTTAACGGCATGTCACGCAGTTCTGCCATGAACAGAAGCGGCCTTAAGTGATGCTTCACTTATCGCGCAGGAATCCTGTCACGGGGCCAGATTTTTTCAAAAGTGCAGTCAGTGTGAATTCACTTGCCATAGCATTTGTTTTGGAATTTTGGTGCGACTCTGAGCAGGGAACTTAATAATCGTTCCATGTCTCATCAAAAGAGTAATACTGCCCTCTGTAGGTGTTCAAACACATTTAGCCAAGTCTTGTTCTTATGAACAAACAGAGACCAGAGGAAAGGCAGTGTATCCAAGATACACTCACACACGTCACTTGGGGACTCAAAGTCACACACACAGTGTGTTCTCAAACATTGCTCCCATTAGGATTTGAGGGGAAACCACAAATAAAAGAGTGGCTTTAGGGTAGTGACTATAAGAAAAGCAATGGGGACACAGCATGTCACAAAGACACACACACACGCAGGCACACACCCTAACGCCCTCAGCATGCAGAGGAATTCACAAAAGAGTATTCTGTCAATCACCCATGAACAAGTAACAGAATGTTGATTACTCATCCTGCAACAACTCAACTAGTAAAAAAAAATATTCAAACTTCGATGCTTATCATACCAATCCTCTTATGAGACTTTAACCATTTGTTTTTCTAAATATGAACATATGAAATTACAAAAATGTGCTTTTATAATTATAAATGCAGAGCTTTATATTGACATGAATTTTGTATGTTGTTTGTATGTGAGATGCAGTGTTATTTTAGTATTATTTATATTCTATTATAGTATTTATTGATATTTTGTATTAGCTTTAATTTTTATATTTTCATTTTAATTTTAGTTTAACTTTTAGTTATTTTATGTACTTTTGTCATTAAAATTTGTTATTTTATTTTGATCTATTTTTTTTTTTATTTCAAATTGTGTTTTAGCTAATAGTATAGTAATTAGTAAAATAGTATTTTAACTAATTTTATTTCAGTTATTGGCTAAGGCAACATTTCTAATTTTTAAAGTTTAGGGGTTTTTTTATCCAATTTTTTTTTCCAGCTTTATTTCAATGAATGAAAAAAAAATTGAATAGTTTTAGTTAACAATAAGGCAACAGTTTATTAAAACATACTGCACTGCATAAAATTCAAGGTACTGATGTTTGCCTGCAAAACCACTGGCTCTGCACCCCTTTACTTAAATTCCCTACTTCAGACTTATGTGCCCTCCAGAAGCTCGCATTCTGCCATCCCAAAGAGGCACAAAATCACTTTCATGGACTTTTACCTTAACTGTGGAATGACCTTCCCAACTCAATCCGAGCAAGTCCTCAGCAGCTGAAGCTGAAACTTGATGTAATGTTTATGAAGAAAACCATATATTTGTAATTCTGAACTTACTGCAGTATGACCTCAGTTTCACTGCGTAGTGACTCGTGGCTCTGTTCCACCACATTACGGCCAATCACGGTTAATAACTAGCGGTCACGGCGAATCAGAGTTAAGTGGGAGAATTGGCCATCCTCTGATCGTGCCGCACAGCGCTTGGCTGTCTCTGATTGGTTAAATTGTTTGATTCTATTAGCAGTGAAAACTCTGAGACTGCTGTCTCCTCTCGGCAGTCGTAGAAAACAGAGTCACATTTTAAACATATCAGTCAGATGTAGACAGATACTGCACGAGCTGCACGTTGTTACCAGTTGTTACCGGTCAAACATACCCTAATGCGTGTATTTTTCCATTTTAGCAAGTATTATGTGAAGTAGTGCTTGACTATACATATATTAGTCCCTTAATTTTCAAGTTATCTTTTAGGTTAGGATGTTGCCTTTGAAGACTGCTGCCCTAAGCTTACTAGGTTAAAAAAAAAAAAAAAAAAAGTTAATGTGTTGTAACAATACCACATACAGATCTTTTTTCCCTGGCTTTTTACACCCATGCCCTGTACCCCATGGGAAACTAGATCTCTGATGCCCCAGAGCGGAACACTGGAAGCAGACTTTAGGACTGCATTAGTGCACGGCGATGTGTCATAACCCTCATACCTCAGGTGTATGGTGCGTATTAGCATGGTGGCCAGGCTAGCCGACACTCTCCCAGTGTTGCAGACCTGACTGAGACATGCCAGAAGCTCTGCGGGAAATGCTGGCAGGAAATGGAGAATCTGAAACAGGATCTTCTGGGACTCCACAGGCAACACCACCACACAGCCCTCCTGTGGATCTACAACGTGAGACATACATATAATATATATCACACAGATGAACATAAACAGAGAAATGTTAATATAATAGTTCTTGGAAAATTTTTAAATCTTTAAATGCTAACCACTTTTTTCATTAAACAGTAAAATCATTTTCAAAATGTAATTATAAAATAAAATTGTACAAATGAATAGAAAACTACTGCTTTTAATTTATTTATTTTAAATAAATTAAATTAAAGAATTTTTCCCTTAGAAATTCCTCTTTTTTGAGATTATTCATTCTAATTGTGAAACTTGAGAAAGGAAAGAGCTCCCCCTAGAGACAGATTTATGTATCTGCTAAAAATCAACAGCGAAGGAATGAATGTCTGTGAGAAAGAGAGGGAGGAAAAAAAAGCAAGAGAGAAAGGGGTTTGTCCTGTCAGTGATCACAGATAGACAGACATTATTAGCTGCTGACGCACGCTGCTGATGTCATGAGTGCTAACACATACAAAGGGAGCGCTGTGCTCCCGAAACACAAAACTACAGAGAGCTTATATCACACTCAGAACCGGAGACGCCACCACTCTAATGCTCACCCTTGACTACCGCCCGATCCCTTACACAAGCCTCTCTTATGCACACACATGTTATAGTAGTGAGACAGTATTTTGAACAGTTGTTTGTGAGGATATATTCTTACCATAAATACTGCAGGCATTTTTCTGAAGACTCTGCAGAAGGTCTTTATTGCCCCTTGCGGCAGCTGGATGGATCGTCTCCAGCAGTTGTGCTGAGAGCTGAGGATTCCTGCTGCCCAGCTGAACCAACTGCACCGGCAGAGACGCCAGCCAACGAGCCAGAATCCTGCTCCTGAAAGAGAGGGAGACTTCAGACTCTTCGCATTGTTACAAGGTGTATTTCTAGACTCAAATATTAAAAAGAATCTGGGGGAGTCTTCAGTTCACTTAAATACAATTCATTTCACAAACAAACCTAGACACATGGAAAAAATGGCAAAATTATAAGACAACTAAACACACTAAAAGAGTATATAAACTAACTTCAGTCTAACTAATTACATGATGTGTCAGTTCATTAATCTAATTAATCACAAATTACATTTGGATAAATGCCAAATGCAATTTGTGCAAAATGTGCAAATACCCCCAAAAGATTATTTAAAGCTACTTTTGTGTTAAATGAGAAAGTATTGAGTAAACTTTACGAATTGTAGCTTTAGAAAGAAATATTTTATTTGTTTCAACATAAAATTTATTACACATAAACGTTAGGCTACAACAGGCTAACATAAACTATGAAACATAAAAGAAGATAATTTTAGAAACATCTCAGTTTTTTTTTTTTGTTCATGCAATGGAAGTCATTGGTAACCAAAACAGCTTTGTTACAAACAGTCTTCAAAATACCTTCTTTTATATTCCACAAAAGCAAGCAAGTCATTCAGGTTTGAGTAAATGACAATTTACATTTTTTGGATGAACTATCCCTTTAAAGTCCTCCCCCCCTTTAATTAAATAATACTCTAAATAAGAAACTAAAACTGCTAGCAGGTGGCAGTAAATGTCTTTATGAGTCATTCATTCATTGATTTGTTCAAGCAGCTGATTCATTCAGGAATTCAGCTCACTTTATGAATGGGCCTTTGAATCACTGAAAAAAAAAAAACTCATACAAGAGCATTTTTGCCCTAAAATCTTGAATTTTAGGGCATAACTGCATTTATGGAGTTGTTGCCCTGCATTATATTTGTCAACTGTATGAAATGTAAGATGACGTACAGGTCTGGGGGTGGGGCCAGTGTGTTAACTGCGTTAAAATATTTTAATCGTGATATTTTTTCATAAATAATTAAGTTAACGTGTTAAACTGACAGCCCTAATATAAACATTTATATTGTAAAACAAAAACATTAAAAACAGTAATACTGTAAAAAATGACAATTTAAAATACCTGTTTTCTATTTTATGGTCATACATTTCGAAATGTAACTTATTCCTATTACGGTTGAGCTGAATTTTAAGCTGCCATTACGCCACTCTTTAGCGTCACATGACCTTTCAGACATATGATTTAGTGCTCAAGAAACATTTCTTGTTTTTATCAATGTTGAAAACCGTTGTGCCGCTTTATTTTATTTATTTATTTTTTTACAAAAGATAGAAATCTTTTGTAACATTGTAAATGTCGTTCTGGTCACTTTTCATCAATTTAATATATCCTTGCTGAATAAAATGATAATTTCTTGTAAAAAATCATACTGACCTCAATCTGAATGGTAGTGTGTGTATATAAATAACATAACTAGAAAGGTCAGAAAACACTGATGTTGGAAAAAATGAGACGGTTCAGGGCCAGACAAATGGTTGGTGGGCACCTACCGGGCAATATGAGGATGGTTCTGATGCTCTTGAATGTAGAGCTGACTGAAAAAGCGCAGCAGCAAAGTTCGGACGTTCACAGCCAGGTTCCTCTGCTGGTACTGCACAAACACAGCCTGCAGGAGATCGTCTGTCACCACTGAAAACACACACACATATGCACATTTTAAATTTAGCAGACCTTTATTAAAAATAAATAAATAAATAAATAATTGTCTGGCATAAAGAAAACCGGCCTCACCGCGGCTGCGCTGGGTGACAATCATCCTCCACACCACCTCCAGTAAGGCTGCCAGGTGCTTTGAGCTCAGCTTGCCCCCATTGGACAATGTATCCCTAATAAATACCCGGATTGGTCCGAGCCAGTCAGCATCTTCGGCTTCTACGTGATCCTGGCCCCTAAGACTGAGTGTCACCATAACTTGGCACAATGTCACATTTAGGGCCAACGGTTCCACATTGCCGCCAGCAACTGTTCCAGCTGCAACCTGCTGCCTATTCCTGAAGACAAAAATAGAGAAATAATTACCCACTTATAGATCAGTGGTTCTCAGTCACTTTTGCTTTAGAAAGCTTCCAAGGGGGCTGTAGGATTAAAATGATTTCAATAAATATTAATAGTAATAATCGTAATAGTAGTAAATAACATATGATCAATTGCTTTCAGTAAAAAGCTCAGGTTGCTTTGAATAGGATTTATAGAGTGTAATTTACTATAATAGGTAATTGGGTAATCTACTATAATGTACTTTGAACTGTATTTTTAATTTTGATTTTGTTATTATTTTACACTTTTTGTTCAACTGATATAAAAGGGATAGGGGAATAGAGGGGGTATTTGTTTGTTTTGTTTATAAAATGTGACATGCTTTAAATAAAATACATAAACTAAATTTAAAACGCTAAAAAAACATCAATTTAAATGTAAATTAATATTCAAGAACATACAGTTCTTGAAACTTCTAGAATCACAAAAATGAAATTTGGTTCATTAATTTACATATACCAAAACACTCTTGGTTTCCATTGATAACACATTTGGACTTTTTGGTCACCTCTTTCCATCAGCTTTCTTCTTGTGTCTTGCCACCTCCAGCAGGCCGTAGGGGAAGTTCTTCATGAAGTGGTGTTTGAAATCTGTCAGGTATGAATTCCGGAACCAGGCGTCCTGCACGGTACAGAAGAAACAGGGTTTATGTGATATTTATGTGTGGTTTATGTGGCTACATATCATTTTAAATGTATGTACCAGTATGTCCTGTTGGTCTCTCTGTGGGGTAAGTCTTCTCAGTAACTGCAGTATGGTGAGGATCTGGAACATAAGAGCCATGGCCTCCGCTGAGAGCAGGTGACCACTGTCTGTCTGCACACGATCTCCGCCTGCCGCCTCCACCCAGATCTCCAGCATCAGAGGCACCAGGGTTCCTGCAAAGCCCTGCACCGTCTCAGCCGAGCAGAGTTCCTTATTCATTCCAGCCCCTGCCTTAGAGTCCGGCCTGCACAAAACCAACATAACAAGAGCTGTATAAACACATAGCCATAGTCTGTCTTTTGATCAAACTGAAAAGAGTACAAAGTCTCAGCGATATAATGGGACCAAAAAAGCAGTACAATACTGTTGTGCAAATTTTGTTACCTGACCATGATAACACTGTGTTGCTATTCAGGACATTGTGTTGACATTCTGTTTTATTCTGTAATTTGTAATGCATCAAATCCAGATGGGTTGACAACAAATAACCTTTGTTACAAATGTATGTAAAGTGTAGTGAAACATTGTTAAATCAGCTCCTCTAGTTCAAACAGCAGAGCATGGAGCAAACGAAAAAGCGTATATCTTGAATGCAATGTAAGTCACTTTGAATAAAAGTGTCTGCCAAATGCATAAATGTAAATGTTATTTGCTAAATTATTGCAGACGTGACAAATCACTATTTAAAATTTAATAGATATTTTGTGTGAGCAAATATGCGGGTTCATCAGTTAGCTGAGGTCATAAATTCTCTCTTTGAACTATTTTTTCTGTTATATGATTTTAAATGAACTGGGAACCATTTATCACACTGTTCACCAACATTAACCCATTTAGTACAAAAAAATGATGAGATTAATCATAAAATCATTGAATTGTTGAATCTACTGCCTGCTCTAGTTTCATTTCGCTAGTCACATGAGACTGTTTACTTGTTGCCAAATTATCCATTTAATAAGTTACCAGATCTTGGTACTGTACTGAAGACACATTTTTGGTATTCTAATCAGCCCTGTTCTATGCAAAAACATATAGCTAGCTATAGAAATTTATACTTAACTATATAAACCAGAGGTACCCAAACTTTTTACTACAAAAAGCCAAAATCAAACTTGATTGAGAGTGATGGGCCAAAAAAGTCGCATTACATCAAAACTTTAACTAAGAATTTTATTAAAGAGAAAGTGGGTAATCCTGATTCCTTTCATTTTTTTATTTAAATATAATATTAAAAATTACTTTTCAATATGCCATTTTACTGTACAACAAACCTTACATTACAGTGAATATGCATAATATGCATAAACAACTGACTTTGTAAAACACCTCTGATATACACAAATAACTTTCAGGCAATATTCAGTATGTCTATATGGAGTACATATTGATAATGGAAAGAGAAATGAGTCTGCAATCATTTACTGTAACAATTAAACATACCTTAGCCGATAAGTGGAGTGCGGGGTGGGAACGGCCCCAGAATGTTCAAACATTTGGATCCTGCCCTTGCCAAAGACATGCTCCTCCCAATTCACATCTACAGGTCTCACCGAGCCTTTCTCTCCAGCCCACATTCCAAGGCCAATCATGCTGGTCACACCTTCCTCCAGAGGTCTTTCCTCAACAACTGCCTGGAGAAAACTCCCCAACCTGAACGAATACACAAATTACCGTATTAATAATTAATAAGATAGCAAACTACACAGAAAGAATGGGGAGAAAATTTTTGCAATGCAATACCTGAGCAGCACAGTGAGTCTCCATTGTTGTGCTGTTATAGAGCGACTAGTGCTGATAATCAGAGCAAAGCCCCCTTTTCCAGATTTATCCTGCCCTGTTCCAGATTTTCGCTTTTGGGAAATGAGCTCTAGAAAATTTGTAAGAAGAACCGTATGCCTCTGAGAAAGAAGTCCAGGATAGTGCTCCAGCAGCACATCCAGGACCCGGAGAGCATCTTCCTGGATTGCTTCTGAGATGTGAGTCATGGCACAAGTGAGGTGGGCGCTGAGCAGGGGGAAGAAGGGAGCCACGCGTTCAGCGGAGATGCACTGAGCGATGAAGCGCAGCAGACGCACTGCAGCTGCTCGCACAGAGCCATCTTTGTCAGTGAAGAGTGCCGCCACCTCAGAAAGCACCGCTGATGCATGCAGCTCAATCAGAGTAGGCTGAGCTGACAGCAACTCCCGCAAACCCACCAGAGCTCCCTGCTTTATGTTGCTGTTGATGTGGTGTAGCTTGGACAACAGATCCTGAGAGAGTGGGAAAAAAAAGTTCCAGTAACTCCAGTTGTGCAACTGTTAATGCAGATGTGTCAAAATAAAGGTGCATCTTAACAATATTATGTTGCATTGATACATCACACTGTTATTCATTTGATTGATGCATTGATCCATATTGATGTATTTTTACACCCCTATAATAAATCAAGAAAAGAATAGGGTCAGTGGAAAGTGTGACATTGTGTGTTTTATGTACCTTAATGTCAAGCTGTCTGTGCGTTGTCAGCCCTGAATCCGCATGCTTTAGCTGCTCTGGTAAATGGATAGCTTTTGATCTGAAGTTGATGTTTGTTGCATTGTCTGCTTTTGGCTTCTTTTTGCCAACCTTTAGCTGAACTTTCTGGAAATCGCCTTGCCTTTTTTGCTTTTTTGCTTTCATTTTTCAATTGTTAAAGAAAAAAAAGAACTGGAAGAAAAACAAAGCAACAGCATCATGATTTCACATTTCATATTATTAAATTCAAATGTACATTTTAGAATAAATAATGAACATCATCATCTTCATAATTCTTTAGTAAAGCTATTCACAAAAATAAAATCGATATAATATAATAGAAGCAGGGAAATGTGAAATTACACCAAACAAAATATGCAATGTTTGATCGTGAGTTTTCTCCAGCTTATTACAAATCAATTGTACGTTTAACTAGAACTTCACAAGAACAACATTTCAAATACGTATTAATTTAAAATCAGTTCATTTAATGATTTAGAGCAGCAGATCTGTTTTATGTAAGCATGTATATACACGCTGTAAACACATTTGCACGTTTGATTTGATGTTTATATCAGTGTGCATAAGCGTGGCTGTACGCAGCCATAATTATCAGCGATTAACCCCATTGCACAAAATCATTTACTCAACTTAAATACAAATACCACAATAAAACTAAGACTTGAGATAAGTTTATTTCACTGACCACAGATAATCACTCGTGCTGCTGTTGAGCCATTAGGGGTCCATCGACCTCTGCTGAGAAAGTAGTCCGGCTAAACAGATGCCTGATTAAATTTAACACAGCAGCATTTTTATTACAATATTTGCTAAATAAATACAGATATCGAAGCACTTATGATATATTTTATTTAAATTTAAATATCTGTACAGATATTGGAAATTATAGTCACAAATCAAGACTGTACGGCCGTCTTTGTCGGGAGTCGAATAAAGTTCGCTTCAGAATAAAGGTTTTGGTTGTGGTTCCAGTCCAGTACTCTTTATCTAAGTGTCCCAGCAGATTTAATAAACTTATGTAATAGTAGACGATATCAATGACGACAGTAATGATCGAATATCATTTATTGTATAATTAAATTACTAAAATAAACGAATTATATACATATAATTATACCTAGGACTTTTATTTTGAAAATAGGCGGAAGCGGACTAGGGTCTTCGCTGTATTATCTCGGCCCAGTTTCTTGTCACGTTTCTATTTTCAAGACCAAACAAGCCTTTGCTCCAACATAAGGTTAGTAAAACAAAAGCGAACAGCTAAACAATTCAACAAAGCTTTAAATAGCTGTGTTGTAGTGAACAGAGAAACCGCGCTTCATGTTACCGCGAGTTTAAATGTAGCTGCGCATGATGCAGGACGAAAGCGCGAGATCTATGTTATGAGCCAGAGTCGCCATCATTTACTTTCTGTTACAGTCGAAACTGTGCATATTATTTACAAAAAGGTTTCTCCTATTCTCCCATTGAATATATTTTTTAATTCCAGCAATAATCGAAATAATGTAATATGTGTTGTCTTTTACAGCATGGAAGCTCACACAAATCCTAATAAGAAGGGCAGGGCAGGTGGGAAGGTGAGCCCTAATAGCAGCACATCATATCCGAGCCACTTCATCAACATTATCCCTACCCAACCATGTGGATGTAGACCATTTGCAGACCTGCAATAGTTCTCAAACAGTGGTTAACCAAACCGCTGCTGGTCCATGTCAGTTAACGTTAGTTGATTGGTGTTGTTTAAAAACAACAACAATTTGTGAAAATTCACCATATCACATTTGTAAATGCATGTTATTCGTTCTAATTGCAAACTATTCATCCATGCATATTTTTTAACTAGCAATTTTTAATTTAAAATTAACTATTTTTCATGTTATTTAAAAATTCACAGATACTTTCGTTTAATAAAATAAATCATATAACATGTGTGGTGGAGCAAAGAGGTGGGTGATCGTCTGGGTCTCAGTCAGTGCAATCAGAAAGGCTCAAAACAGCAAAGTTTCAGATGTCAAAGAAAAGACTTTTATTATAATAAACAAAAGCCGAGAAACCAGCCGCCGCATCCACTGGATCTGGTTTCTGCTTGTTCAAACATCATATTTTATACACTTCTTATCTTTAACAATGTAGCAAAGTTGTACAAGGCTGGTACTTTCTCATGCTTGTTTGTCATGCCTGATTGGTTCACCACCAATATTTTGTAACTTTTCAGGTTTATTACCTAATGGTGGAAGTTTGCTGACACCGCCATTTTTTAGAATATAAGGCTTCTCATTGTTTGGAAGCTTCTGGATGTCCTTGGTGTCTGCACCTGGCATGGAAATTTCCAGCACTGCTCATGTGAACTCACAGTTCAAGCTCAGATACTCAGTCTTAACACATTATTCAGTATATTGATTGCTACCATGATTTACATTCTCTTGTTAATAAAACAATATTATTTCTATATTTTACTGCTAAATTTCACAATATATGTAACATATATAATATGTAGGACTTCTCCATTTAGTCCGCTCTTGCAAACTTGCATTCATCAGCCTCCATTGTTGAGTGTCAATATTTCAAAATCCGGTCAACAACAACCAATGCATAGAACCAAGTCTTCAACTTTATTTCTTTTTTGATGATCCATAATACTAAAAAATACGTCACATAACATGTAAGAAAAGATCTGTTGCAAATTCTGTTTCATTGCAACTTTTTCTAATCACTTTATTGTCTCACTTCAGTAACACAACTGACATTTTTACGTCGGCATATGTAAGTGTTTGGTTCCACTAGTCAGCTCATGTGGGTCACTAAAAGTAGCACTAAAACAAGATAGAGGGTATAATGATTTTTGATCATTTGTCCTCTACCTAAAACCAATTGTAATTGTTTTGATCTAGTTAGTGGTTGAATGATTTCCCCCCCCCCCCCCCCCCCCCCATAACACCCATAACTGTTATGCCACAAAGCTCAGTTTGACAGAGTTCTGCAAACTGTCTGTTTGACTGGCTACAGTTTTTATTTAAAGGAATCCCCCCTTTTTTGCATATTGTACTAGTCATCTTCATCAGTCATCTCTTAGAATATAGATCTTCCAGAAAAATTAGCCAGTAAAGTGGCGATCACACTGTGACCAACTGTAGTTGGCATAGTGTTGGATGGGTGCGGGAATCCTCACGTTTTGATGAATGAGTGATATTTCTCAAAGATTATAAAAAGATTAATACTAAAATGGTATTAATCTCTGCCCCGATGGCTTTGATGAAGGTTAAGAGTATTTGCAGGATCACACGCTATCTGAAACCAAAATTATGACAATGAGAGTGTTACTTAAGGGAAATAGTTAAGTGGTCATCACATATTCGTGTGCAGACCTTGTATAGAAGTCTTCCAAAAGAGGATAAAATTTACACTAACATTCAAAAGTTTGGGGTCATTTAAAGAAATTAATAGTTTTCTTTAGCAAGGATCCATTAAATTAATCAAAAGTGTCAGTAAAGATATTTATAATGTTACAAAAGATTTCAGTTTTGAATAAACACTGTTCTTTTGAACTATATTTATCAGAGAATTCTGAAAAATATGACTGTTTACACACACACACAAAAACTTGTATCAACATTGTAATGTTTCTTGACCAAATCAACATGTTAGAATAATTTTGAAGGATCATGTGACACTGAAGACAAGAATAAGTTAATTTTTCAAATATATTAAAATAGAAAAGTTATTTTTAATTGTGGTAATGTTTCACAGCATTACTGTTTATTCTGTATTTCTGATTTAAAAAATAGCCTTGGTGAGTGTATGAGACCTTCAGAAACGTATAAAAAATTTACCGACCCCAAACATTCGAAAGGTACTCTTTATTTATGGCCTGACACAGCGTTAAAAGTAAAAAAAACAATGTAACTTGCAGAACATGTTACTCTATCATCTTGTATATTTTCTTGTCTACCTGATAGAACTCCATTCTTGGGGAGATTAATAAAGCACGATTGTTAGCATGAGAGTGTCTGGTGAAGAGACACTTTGTGTCCTCCCGTCCAAGGACTTTCACCCTCTACTTTTGAAGTGGAGATGAGAATATAAGTGGGGGAGGAGGAGGAGAGCGAACTCTGCTCTTCACCTCCAGTGCTGTTGTATCTCTCTAATTCCTCTCTATTTCTCTCCCACATCAACGATTTTATTTGTCGTCTGTGACAGAAAAAGCAGCAGCTCTTCAATGGTGACATAGGTAAGTGCCGCCCTCAGAACCCTTCAGTTCTGCCCTTCAGCTGTGCCTGGCCTTGGTAATGTTATTGCCATGTTGCCACTTCTGGGTGTTTCAGAGCTTTGAAGCTTCAACCCTGAACACAATACAAAAGCACAGCTCTCAAACTAGCACCTTTTTCAGACCAATGCTTTGCACTATTTGAACTGCGGTGTGCTGAACAACATTAGAAACATCAACATTGAGCTCCTTCGAGCAACATTAGAAAAATCAAGACCTGCTCTCGCCATGTGCTTTAACGTCAGGTCAAGATCCACGTACACTTGGAGGTTGGGTATCCCACCTTTAATCCCTGTATGCCCGCTTAGGGTCTCCTATTTGTTTTGATTGTGGCGCCTTGCGCAGGGCATGCATTAAGCTGCCTAAGGAAAGTTAAGATGAAATACATTATATTTCAGATGTCTTTAGGCTCAAACTCAATTAGAACAGTTACACTTCTGCAGTGTGATCAGCTGACGTCTCAACCGGTGTGCTTTTGTCGTCGTACTGGGGTTGTGGACAGAAAAACAGCGGGCACCACGGCAGCTTTTTCAAAGTCTCCGTTCAAATCTGTTGAGTTTGTATATGTTGTTCAGCGTTTAAGCGCAGAGAGTTGTGGCTCACTTGTCTGACCACAATTTTCCATCAAGTGTGACTGTTGCCTATATGTAGGCCTGGGAGTAACTAAAGAATGGGTGCTTTAAGCACTCAGCTAGTTTGTTTTTGGGATACAGTAACCACTTGGTACTGTTTCAGTAGAGTGGGAACACTGTCTTCTGTGCTTTAAGTCCAGGTTCACAATGCTTGTCCATGTCCTTTTTGATTTTACTGATTCATGTGTGTTTCATCAGTCTTCACTTCCAAGAATGGATCCATCCAGACTATACCCTGTCTGAACAAGCGGCTCAAGTCAGTCACCGATGCTGTTATTGGTGAGTAATGAATCTGATGAATATTTTGTTACGCCATTATATAAATGAAGGCTAATAGGCTTTTATTGGACCCTTTCGCTAATGAAATAATTTAATCATGACTTTAATTGATCAATTAGATCAGTTTGAATACATGTGCTTTGTGTTCATAGGCCTGCAGTACATATGGGAGTATCGGAGCCCATCGAAGTCGGTTCCTCCCCATTACCAGTGTAAACTGTGTAAAGTTCAGCGGCTGCAGAATGAAATGGCTGCTCACATCACTGGCTGGAAACACGGCTTCAGATACATGGTATGATCTTCACAATCACGTTTTTTTTTTTGTTTTGTTTTTTTTTTATTACATATCACAGATTATCTCTGTCTATGCTTCAGATGTAGTACACAGCCACCTTATGTTGTGTGTTGTTTTTTGGAATACAGAAGCAGAACCACAAAGACAAGGTTCCTCATGAGGAAGAGGCTGCACTTAAAGATCCAGCCATCAGGAAAGCCATTAAAGCTGCTGCTGCTGAAGTGGAGAAAGCTGAGGGAAGAGGTCAAATTAAGGTAAGACTAAATACTGATGTGCTCTAAAGATCTCACGCTAGTACTTTTTAATATTATATTATATATAATTATACGTTCTTGTTTTTTTGTTTTTTTTCATCTTTCAGACTGTGCTAAAGGAGCCATTTGAGGTTATGGCGTTTCAGGCCATGAGTAAGTCAGTTGTCTTCTGTCATACACCATTCAGTCTACTCCCACTAATGTCCCAACTTGTCATCTCATTAAATATTCAGTTTCACTTGGAAAGACTGTGGCCGCTTCTGTGAGAAATCACCCTCGAAGTCTTGAGGTTTTGATGCTAGAAGATAGACTTTTTTATCAGAGACTGAAGGCGCCGATGTACTTCAAACGAAGTTTGTTTTCGTTCTTCGTTTGGGGGCAAAAAGAACTTCGAAAAGGCTGAGTGAAGGTATACTGTTTTTGAACATTCTGACACCCCCTCGCTGCTGGAGGCGGGCTGTAGATTAATGTAAACGTGTCGTGATGCTCGCAGCGCGTGTATGCCCTAAACACAACAACAATGCAATGATGGTGTACCTAGGTCTTTTATTAAACATTTTTATATTTTATGTGTTGTCATAATTTGATAAAAACAAAGGTTTATTATCGTATGTTCTTTTGGCATTTCATTTATTGTATACCTTTTAAGTTTGCTTATTGAAAGAACAACAACAGAAGCAGTATGGTGTAACATTTATTTGAAACGCATGTATTTGGTACTTGCTACCTTATATCTTTACTCTTTCATTTCATTCTTTTCATGGCTTTGGAAAACTTGCATCTGATGTTTCTCTACGTTGTTTTTTGCATAACTCCGGGTCGTCGACACCAAGCTTCGTTGCAGTTTCTTTCTAGGAATTAAATGCTTTCTCTGAACCTTTAAAGTCTCTCCGCGAGTGATTGTACAGGTGCGGATATATTTGTGGCAGTTATTCGATGCAGTGTATTTATGTTGCTAGTGACATGGAGAGGTTGTTCTCCTGCTTGACCTTTGTTGAATGAGAAACAAACCGGGAAAAAGAAAATTGCGCGTCAAAGAAGGCGGAGTTCCCGAACCCACCCACCGATTGTGTAATCGCCACGGACCAATGGTAGCTCAAAGGTGTTTAGAAGCCAAAACGAACTCCCCCAGAAAGTTTGCTTTGGTGGGCTGTATCGAACTGCCA